>JAPMOB010246793.1:0-53014 GCA_029875015.1 Lepomis gibbosus | reverse complement strand
TAGTATCTATCTTCCCAAAATGTCATACCATTGCTTTAAGTTAGTATTAATATAAAGAAATATACAAGATAAATATACAAGAAAATATAAAAGAAAAAAAAAAGATAAAAAAAAGATTAATATACAAGAAAAATGTCAAAGTGGCATATTGTGTAGTTAAATTATGAGTCATTCAAAAAGCAGATTGATAAAAGGTTATTGTCTGCTAGTCTTTTCTGTTTGATATTTTTGGTGTTCGCTACAGGTTTAACTTAAAATGACTATAAATTTAATATGGCATTTAATTTTAAGAGAGGTTTGTTTGTATGGTTGACAGGTAAGGTGTGTCTGGCACCCTCAGGTCCCCCACATCCCATATTTTATCGCTACTTTGGATTCCTCCCATTTGGACAAATTTTAATTTTCTAGCTCCAGAAATGGATAAATATGGTGGTAAAACCAAGGTTCGAGTTCTAAAAACAGCCTTGCAGAATGGGAAGATGAAAAACAAAATGCTCAACATATTAATTTAGTCATTCATGCACCTGGTGGCAGACCTACAGACCTAAACCAAGTCTACATCCTCGGTCTGTAAAGTTTTGAAGCCTTGGACTAAATCTCCATTCTGGCGTCAGGTTGAAAGCCTCATGGGAGGTTGTGGAGCTGGCAGACTACAGGATCAGGTGATTCACTGATTCCCTGGAGGGAAATGTGACGCATCAGGAAAAACACTGAGAGCTTAACTGAGGCTGGAGCTTTGAGCCAGGTACCATTTGGTGGAGAAGGATTCCCACACAAGCAATGGATAATTATGTCTTTCCTCCTCTTCTTCCTCTTTTTCTGCACTCAATCTCTTCCTTCAGATTATAGCTCTGCACTACTTTTTTCTCCTCACACGTATTCTCGTCCTCTCGTTCTTTCTCTGTCCAGCGTTGAGGCCGTGGATGTCAGAGTTCTCCCATCCAGGAGTGAAAGATTTCTCCCAGCTCGCCCTGGACCTGAGCAGAAACGAGCTCATTGTGGGAGCAAGGTGACAAATAAGTACACTTGTGTACAATGTACAATGCTGTAAAAGTAATGTATATCAGAATGTGTCACATGCGTATTAAACCATCTGCATTGTGTGTGCGTCTGCAACTTTACCTCAAAAATAAAAAATCTCTTTTACAGAAACTTCCTCTTCAGACTGACTTTAAGCAACGCCTCACTCATACAGGTACCGCTAGCCAAGCCAAGAACTTAAGTATGAGAGAGATACTGTAACTCATCTAAGTACTGTGTTTTCTGTCCTCAAGCTGGCCTCAGTTGGTCTCAGAAGCTGTGTGTGGTCCTGGCCAGAGCACTTTGTACCTTTTTAAATATTTATTGAATTTTTAGAATGGATGGAGAGTTAAAAAAATGTTTGAAACAGAAAAAAAGGTTTTGTCTCCCGTGTTTTTTGCTTAAAAGAATAGAAACATTTTGGGAAATCTCATTTTTGCTGGCTTGCTTAGAGTTAGATGAAAAGATGAATCCCACATTCATGTGTATGTTAAATATGTGGCTGGAGCCAGCAGCTGGGTAATTTGGCTTAGCATACAGAAGCAGGTGACAAAATCTGCTTATCAGCACCTGTAAAGCTCAATAATTAATATGTTAAATTTGAAATGTAAAAACAACATATGGGTTTTTTTTGGGTGGGGGGGTAGGCTACTTCTCTGCCAGAAGCGGTCACTTCTTGGAGTCCACACTTTTAACAGTCTAAACACACAAGAGACAGTGTATTAATTTGTGTATTCTCATTTAACTCAGCAGCAAAGTGAATAAGCATATTTACCAAACTTTTTAACTATTCATATCAAATATTGCATGAATTAATCCATGTGTGTTTTCTGATTTACTTCTTTACATGTTTCATTAATTGGCTGTGATGACCATTTGTTTTTTGTTTTTACAGGCAACAGAATGGGCGCCCGATGAAGACACAAAGCGCTCATGTCAAAGCAAGGGCAAGTCTGAGGTAGTTTTCTGGGTTACGCTCAGTATTTGTTCACACTTTTCAAAATGTGGTCAACTGAAATAGCTGTTCACATTTTATTAATGACAGAGGGTTCTCATGAGTGGTGGTGTGTTTTTCTGCAGGAGGAGTGTCAAAACTACATCCGGGTTTTGTTGATAAGTGGGAAGACGCTCTTCACATGCGGGACCAATGCTTTTACCCCCGTCTGCATCACCAGACAGGTTGGTACAACAGATCATCACAAACGAATAAACATAAAATAAATGATTTAAAAATGAATAAAAAAAATAGACCCTTTTTCTGTCCGCCAGATTGGTAACCTCAGTGAGGTGTTGGACACAGTGAACGGTGTTGCCCGTTGTCCCTATGATCCGCGCCACAACTCTACTGCCATGGTAACAGAAAGGGGTGAGCTGTATGCCGCTACGGTGATCGACTTCTCGGGACGTGACCCTGTCATCTACAGGAGCCTGGGGAACATGCCACCACTGCGCACCGCCCAGTACAACTCCAAATGGCTCAATGGTAAACAAGGCACCGCACTCATTTGTCCTTTGATCCATGTCTCTATTTGTGGATATCATCACCTTCTCTTTTCTCCTCCTGTGTGTCTTTTAGAGCCTCATTTTGTGTCTGTTTACGAGATTGGTCGGTTTGCCTACTTCTTCGTGAGGGAAACTGCAGTTGAAAACGACTGTGGGAAGAATGTGTTCTCTCGCGTGGCCCGGGTCTGTAAGAATGATATGGGTGGACGTTTCCTTCTGGAGGACACCTGGACTACTTTCATGAAGGCCCGACTCAACTGCTCGCGCTCAGGAGAAATCCCCTTTTACTACAATGAGCTGCAGAGCACCTTTTATTTACCAGAGCAGGACCTGATCTATGGTATCTTCACCACTAATGTGTGAGTAATGGTAGCATGATAAGACACTCCTCCTCTCTCTATGTAGAGTTGAACTGTTACAGGTGTTTAAGGGCTTATGCTGATGTGTTTTTGACAGTATTATGAGGCACTGATTTTCCTAACCATCTATGGGAAGAATTGCAGACTACATCGAGCCATAAATTCCCTCTGTTGACTTCAAATCATGCCACAATGTAAAGGTTTTGTCTAGATTTTTAACAGCAACAGTAAATTAAGACAGATATGGGAAATTCCTGAAAGTCTGCTTGTAAATCTGATGTGTCTGTTGTGTGTTGGTAAAAATCTATTCTATGGACTTGTCTTGATAGAAGAGTGCAGATCCTTTACTTATGTAAAAGTAATAATACCACAATGTAAAAAATGGTTGAGGTGGAGCTAATTAGAACCAGTTTATCGGGTAGTTTAATCTACAGCAAGACATCATGTTTTATAAGTTGATAATAACATACTTTTTTATGTGAAAAGTTTCCCTCTGAGAGGTATGGAGTGGAAGTATGATTTGTAAGATGAAAATACTCAAGTACAAGTACCGTGTATTTTTACTCTATAATAATAATAATATTGTGAAGTCAATATTCAGTCATGCCAATTTGTATCAATAAATTAAAAAAAATATTATACGGTTAAATACACCACAATCTTTGAGTATTTGAAAAGACTATAATACTGCAGACAGCGAGTTTTTCTTTACCAACACATCTGCTTCTGTATTACTGAAGTTATCTAACCTTGTAAATAGTCAATCTCTTTATTTTATCCTTGCTTTCTTTTTCTCTGAACTGCTGAGTTCTGACTTTGATCACATCTTCCCCTCCGTCAGGAACAGTATATCAGCTTCTGCTGTCTGTGCCTTCAATCTGAGCTCCATCACCCAGGCCTTCAACGGACCATTTCGGTACCAGGAGAACCCCCGCACTGCCTGGCTCTCCACCCCAAATCCCATCCCCAATTTTCAGGTAACTCGCATTATTTAAACACCGCCACTGTTTTTCTCTGATAACATTGTGTTGATAGATGTGAGGCCGTTCTTTCTGTCACACATTTCCCAGCCTTCCCTCCAATGCTTGTAAAGAAGTTTCCGACAATCATTTCATCTTGGTGTGCCGAGTACAGAGCATATTGCAGTATAGTACACAGAAAAGCTCAGCTCCATAAAATGTACCTCCAACAGTAAGAGCTTAGCAAGTTTCCAACGCATATACAAAACGCTACCTAAATTGGGCTGCTGGGACATCGTAGGGACATTTCTGATGATGGAATCTATGCTTTTCTTAATTAATAATAATCAACATTATTCATTTGCAGATATTTTACATATACTTACACTGTCAGTGATCATCAGTGATGAGCTTATATGGTAGAAATTTTGAAAAGAACCTACAAGTATAACTAAAAACATTCACAAACGTCTGTTTCGAGTTTTAAGTTGAAAGTAACATTAGCAGCTGGAGCGTTTTGTTGAAAACAAACCTACAAAAACCATCCTTCTTCATCCTTAACACCTGACACTTACTCCTCCTTTTCCTGTCTGCTCAGTGTGGCACACTGGAGGAGGGCGGCCCCGGGGGTAACCTCACAGAGCGCAGCCTTCAGGACGCCCAGCGACTCTTCCTTATGAATGACGTGGTGCAGCCGGCTACCATCAACCCTCTGCTCACCCAGGACAATCTGCGCTTCTCAAAGCTAGTAGTGGACATCGTGCAGGGCCGAGACACCCTGTACCACGTCATGTACATCGGCACTGGTGAGAAAGACAGGAGAGAATTAAAACCGGACATTTAAAAGAGTCCGTTGTATTGCTGATATAAAATGAACAACGTAATAGATAGTTTGCAAATCATCGGCATGTTGTTATCTGCATCAACAAAGTCAAAGTATGCAACGCACCACATAATTTTCATCCCAGAACCTTTCTCCTTGTTCATCTTGTCCAATCAGAATATGGCACAATCCTGAAGACTCTATCCACAACCAACAAAAGCCTTCATGGCTGCTACCTGGAGGAGCTCCGGCTCCTCCCCGAAGGGCAAATCGGACCAATCAAGAGCCTGCAAATCCTCCACAGTGACAGATCTTTGATTGTTGGGCTTGATGACAGACTGGTGAAGATCCCATTAGAGCGCTGCTCCAGCTATCCAGCTGAACGGTAACTGCAACATCAAATATGATGTCAGCTTCCAAGGAGATTTTTCTGAAAAATAAGTGGGGCTTTCAGATGACAAGTGGGAGATATATAAAACTTTTAGTCTTATTTAAAATTGATTAGAAGCAACTATCAGTGATCTAAGACTAACAAACATATGGAAGATATAATCACAAAAAATATGATTCAGTATATGTATTTAGATATTTATATGTAAGTATAAAGCAAAGGAAAATCCATTGTCTGCAGTCAATCACGTAGTAAAAGTTGCAGTTTAAATCTGATTTGCTGCTGAGTGTGCAAATGTACTAATTCAACTTGAAAATACTGAAATAGATTTATGAACTTAGTGCCGTTAAAGACACAAACACTTGAGGGCAGCCAAGTCTGAAAGGCCCGCAGTAAACGCTGACAAAGATGATTATGTTAAAAGCCCAGTTTATTTTCCCTGTGAACAAACTGCTTTTGAAACGTCAGTCCATATTTTGGCAAGACTCCGAGCTGACATTACATATGCAGGCATTTAATGAGTCTGTTGACAATAAATACACTAATAGAATATGTTGACAACCTTACGAAATATTGTGTGATATATAGTAGTTTCTCTGTTTGCGTCCCTCTAGCAGCCCTCCTACTAGAAATACAATAGAAGCCCTTTAACACAGAGAAACTACTGTAGAGATATGCAGACTACTAGAGTTCTTGATGCCATTTTGAATTAGTATTTCACACAAACAAGACTTTGTTGCAGATAGACTTATTCAGCAACTGCAACAATTACCTAACAAATTGTCTACTACTTATATTAGTCAATGCATGGAAGCACGGGACCCTTACTGTGGCTGGGATCACAAACAGAAGCGCTGCACCACCATCGAGGAGAGCTCCAACATGAACCAGTGGACCCAAAACATCACTGAGTGCCCAGTAAGACACGCAAACATAGTCTGGTGTATTTGTCTGTATTCAAAAATGCTTTGCTTTTTATCAAGAGCTCATAAGAAGTTCTTCTGTGGGGAAAAAACTTGTCAATAATCGTGTAATATATAATGAATTTCAAAATGAATTATCATTTGTTTATCACATGGGTAGAGTATCTTCTGCAGCTTTATCTTAAATAATAATAAAGCCATCAAGCTGTAGATTTAGATACATTTGGTGCAAATTCATGCGTATTTGGTGTGAACTTGAAACCTTTAAATCTCCTCTGGAGGTGAGGAACCTGACACAGGATGGCGGTTTTGGTCCCTGGGCACCATGGCAATCTTGTAACCACAATGACGGCGAGGGCTCCATCAGCAGCTGTGTGTGTCGGTCCCGGTCGTGTGACGGACCCGTGGCCAGATGTGGTGGGATCCAATGTAAGGGCCCAACTATCCAGGTGGCAAACTGTTCCAGGTACAGTCTCTTTATTCATCCCTGACCCTTTTATGAAACATGTACTGTGAAAACAAGGAGTAATCCTCATTACTTCAGAGATCCATGACCCCATACTGCTGATTTCAGAACACCAAATTTGGCTTAATAAATCTTATAAAAGTACCTCATTAAAGAAGAGAGGGAGTTAAAAAGACTTTATTTATGTTTCCTCTCTCGCGTTCTGTTCCTCAGGAACGGAGGCTGGACTCCCTGGTCTTCATGGGGTCAGTGCAGCAGCAGTTGTGGTATTGGATTTGAAGTGAGACAACGGTCCTGCAACAACCCCTCGCCTCGCCATGGTGGTCGCATCTGTGTTGGCCAGGGTCGAGAGGAGAGGTGAGAAGAGGAGAGGTGTTCACGTCAGTTTCTGCAGCAGGAGCCAGAAATGTCATCAGCAGCCATCATTACTACGTGAGAGTTAAAGTGTCGTCCCTTCAGATAAGATTGACATCAGTGTCTCTGTTTCCAGGCTGTGTAATGAGAAAAAGCCCTGTCCCTTGCCAGTGTTGTGGACAGCGTGGGGCCCCTGGGCTCACTGCAGTGCTGAATGTGGAGGGGGGGTCCACTCCAGGACCAGAACCTGTGAGAATGGCAACAGCTGTCCTGGATGTTCCATGGTACTGTAGTGCTTGTATATTTAAAAAAGGTTAAGATGTTTGTTGCTATGCTGAAAAGTCGGGCAATATGTTTCTCTGCAGATAATAAATGATTAACATAATAATAGATGCTTTAGACTTTCTTGCAAGGGGACGGATTATTGGGTTATTAATGCCCTTGGGAGCGTGAATGTGCTCAGTAAACTGTGTGGAGATTAACTGGCTAGACTATGGGACTTTGGCCTGTGTAGGGTGTAGACTGCCACACCTACTTCTTTTACCTACTGGTGAGGAGCTCCACAAAGAGGGTGTAACACACACACAGATTTACACTGTCCCTCCAAGAACCCAGCTTCATACTCACAAGAGCCCTGATCGACAACTAGTAGGTGCTAGTGCTGTCAAAAGCACATGATCCCACCCGCAAACAATGCCATTTGTGTTTCTTGAAACCCACGACTGCTTCTCACTGATTTGACCACTCAATCAGATCTGACTGTGAAGGCATCATTGTGTGTCTCTAGCTAGAAGCAGCCTTCCATGCAGCCTTAAGCTTTAAGCTTTGCCTCTTTACAGCTGCCAGAGTTTAAATAGTCCTATTAAACACTTAAATTAGCTGCATAATCCCTGCAGAAGCGATATTTGTGTTATTTGTCAGTATGTGTTAAGGCAGCAGTGTGGATCTGCAAGCTGTTCATAGTGAATTACTGAAACAGTGGGACCCTATGCCTTAAAAGATAAAGAAAAATTCAGAAGAACAGGCAGCAGTAGCTGGGTTTAGATTTTTCTTTTGCAGTAAGGGTGGTACACTTCCTCCATCCCGTTTTTCCAGGAGTACAAGGCCTGTAACCTGGAGGCCTGCCCTGAGGTGCGCCGCAACACCCCCTGGACCCCCTGGATGCCAGTCAATGTCAGTCAAGATGGGTCAAGGCAAGAGCAGCGATTCAGGTACACCTGCCGGGCGCTGCTTCCCGACCCCCAGCAGCTCCAGCTGAGTAAGAAGAAGGTGGAGACCCGGTTCTGCCCCAATGACGGGTCTGGAGCCTGCCAGACTGACTGTGAGTACTTGGAGGACATAAAATTGAAACATCAGCTTAACAGCTCTTCCCTTTCTCATTTGTTGCTCTGCAGCATTAGCAAATCACAAATGCAGCCATATCTCCCTCTTTTTTTGTCAGTTGCCAGCAGGTGTTCTTGATTGTTACCATGGAAACACAGCTGGAGTGGTAATCACCTGCCAGACTGCTGGTGTAACCAGAATTGGGGGTAGAGTGGCAAAATGTAGGTTTAAATAAATCTTTTATTTTTGGATTAGACCAGTCTAAAAACAAAATTAAGTCTGGTCTAACTCTATAAATAAGTATATTTAAAAATAGCTCCATTCACAGATCATGGTCAAGTGTTTTACAAGAGTAAAAAAAATCTATTAACATGCTAAAAAACAATGTTCTTCCAACCTTTGGACAGTTTAAAACCATGATCACAAATTCCTCTGCTTCATTGTGACTGTCCATATGCTGCTATTTAACACTACTGCACTATTTTAGATCACTCTGTTACGTTTTTATTGTTTTGCCTTTGTATGTTTGTGTTTATAATTGCTTATATTTTCTTTTATTTATTTATCTATTTTGTGTTTATGCGGCACACTAACGAAGAGCTGCTAAAAAGATTTACATTTATTTCGAGTTTAAATAAAGGTTTGAAAAGAAATTAAATGTGCTGTTTCTGTAAAACCAGCTCAGTAGAACTGTCTGTGGTTGGTCTTTGTGCTGCTGGCAGGAGAACTCCCAGTTTGCCACAGTAAACACAGCTGGTCTCATGAAAAGCAGGATAGCCAAACTGTATGTAGACATCAATGAGCAGATTGATTAAACATCACTGAACCGTCATGGGGAGGCCCACGTCCAATTCCTTTTCTTTCTGTTTATGGAATCAGGTTCAGTACAGAAAAGGTATTTACTCCAAAATAGGTAAAGCTGACAAGGTGAAAATGTAATCTCTTGTCTACAGAAACATTTCTGCTGGCCTCATTGAAAGCCTCAGGAAGTACTCCTCATTCATATGTAAATCATTTGTGATTGTGGATGCCTTTGCGTGTGTGGCAGGTGTACTGGGAAAAACTAGTTCATTCTTAAATGTGACCCACATTACGCCTCACTAATTAATGTTTCATAAGAGGCTGTCTGTCTCTTGAGGTTGGTAATAACAAGATAAAATCCTGCGGTTCTTGTCTGAACTCCACGGGAAATTTAGAAATTTCGTTTTTCTGAGCAAGTCACTCGCTCAGCAGGGTGGATCTGAAGATGTCACCTTCAACTTTCACTCTTTTTTCTTTGAGTGAAAGTTGTTTCAGTCTTTTATTTCTCCTTCTCGCTGCTTCAGTGCTTTGTTTATCATCTCAAATGGATCAGTAAAAATCATTATTTATAGTGTTTTTTCGTGTATTTCCAGCTCTGGTCGAAGACTTGGTGAAGACCAGTGGGCGAACTTTGTCCCAGCCCCAAGGTGTGCGCTGGGGATCATGGGAAACGTGGTCCAGCTGTTCTCAGAAGTGCTCCAGAGGCTTCAGAACACGGAAACGTAGTTGCTCGACGGCAGAGGGCAGGACCAACCCCAGCGCCTGCGTAGGATCCCCGGTGGAATATCAGGACTGCAACATTCAACCCTGCCCAGGTAACAGGGAGGTCGTGGCTGTCACTGTAGTCGCAATACCAGAATATGTAAATTATGTAAATCAAGTTTATTACGTGTGTGTGTTCCAGTGAGTGGAGCGTGGTCTTGCTGGTCCTCCTGGTCCCAGTGCTCAGCCACCTGTGGGGGCGGACACTACCAGCGAACTCGGATGTGCAGCAACCCGCCCCCTGCCAGTGGAGGAGACATCTGTATAGGCCTGCACACTGAGGAGGCGCTCTGTAATACACATGCCTGTGGAGGTATGACAGCAAATGTAAAGCTGCATTATAGAAGGGTTTTATCTAAAACCTTTTAGTTTGAATTTCATTTAATGGATCCTGTTGCATTAATAATTTAAGCAGGCCCTGAGATTTGGCTGTAGTATAATTAATTAAGTAATTATTTAGCAAAATGTATTGCTGTCTGCCACGACGGACTTTTTTGGTACTGCCACTGGAGATACCAAATTTGAAAATATCGATATTGTACTGACGTTGGCTTTAATTACAATTTTTATTAGTATTATTATCAGTAGCAGTAGTAGTGGACAACATGAATAATTTTAAGCTTTTGCATGCTGGTTTATTTATTTATTTATTTATTAGTTTATTTGACAGGGACAGTGTACATTAATTAACATTGCTGCAAATGCACCAGAATTAGCCAAAAGGCTATTTTTCATCCGTTGTCCCTGGACAGATCTTAAAATTGTCTACCTAAAAAATAATTAATAAGAATTAAATGGATTGGAATGGTTATTTTAATTGACATTCTTTTCTGACACTATTTTGTCTTGTTCATTCTCATTTTGTTGTTTTGCTTTCTACTTTGTCACTTTGTTTCCAAAAGTGCTATACAAATTTATTGTAATTTATCATAATTGTTACACCATAAATACACTCCACAGATGGACGCTGTCTCCACAGATTAAATAATGGTATTTGTATGGACACTGATGGGAAATCTCCTCCACACAGCAAGTAGTGAATCAATATTTGGGTTGAGAAGGCAAACAATGTGGTTGTTAGAGACTATCCCAGCATGAATTGGCTGAAAGTCAGAAAACAAACAGTGGATAAAAAAGCCTCAGATTTTACCGTAGACCACAACGTGGTGTGTAGCTTTATTTCTTTCAACTTTAAAGTAAAAGTAAAGACATGGAAAGCAAATTGGTGTAATCAGCTTCTGATTTTACATTTTTATATTTTATACTTTTTGCTGCCTTTTTTGTCCTGTCAAGAATCACTTTTATGATGGAGATTCAAAAAACAACCCACTACAGTTACTGAGCCTTTTCCTAGACAGCAGACATGAATTGGTCTGGTTATATAATCCCATTAAATTCTTGGTGACTACCTTTTTTCTTTTAATTTTAGTGTCTTTCATATTTGTTGGCGGTAACATGCTGATGCTGCATCAATACCACAGGAAATAGAAGATAGAATGAAACAGAAGCAGATCCTAAAATATCATTGTATATATATTTTAAATTCTGCTCCATTTCCAGCAATACAGCATTTACATACATTTATATTTAAGTATATGCAAACCTTTCTACTTTTCTATTTTTCTATATACTTTGACTTCGACTGTTTATTGAAGAGAATGTGCAGTTTTCAAAATGTGATTAAAACAGGTTGGACACATACAGTATGTATTGACACAAGAAGAAATAATAACATTTTTGCCCCAAACCTGCTTGGAAAGTTAACAAAATCAGCTTCCTGGATTTACAACAAAGCAATGGCAGTAAACCACATAGACAGAAAAACAATAGTTGTTATTTTGCCTTTGTATTTCAGTTTGTCTTTTTTAGTCTCAAGCTTTCATTCATTGTGTCCACTCTTTTCTTTGGTCATCAGGTTGGGTTGAATGGACAGAGTGGGGGGACTGTGATGAGGAGGGTCTGCAGCATCGCACTCGTCGCTGTGGTGAGGACCAGGAGGCTGAGGCCAGTCTGTGCCAGGGCAACATCACCCAGTCTAGGCAGTGCCAGCCTCATGAGGTGCCAGGTAAGCACATGCTTTTATTAGTAAATTGCTGGGACAAGTTTTCTGCATATAGTCTGCAGACAGCTGATGATATAAACTTGAATAATCCAGTTAGTCACACAAATGTTTAATCAGACACAGTGAATGCTGACTTGTTCACGCCGTGTAGAAATTAAAATAAAAAATGATATAAAGGAGACGTCAGCATTCTGCCTACTTCCAGAACAGTGACGCCTTTGAGAGAAATTAATTGGTCTTGTCATTTTTGTTGTTTGATCTTTTGGAGCTGCAGTGATTCTACTACATTTTTTTTCTGTCTCTGTTTTCATTTCTGTCTGTCCGTCTCTCTCTAGTCATTTTACCCGGACAGGAGGACACTAGCTGTGGAAGTGAGTAAGAACAAGTGCTGTCTCTCAAGTGTTTATACTTTGTTCCCTTCTCACACAGAACTTCCTGTATGTGTGGGCTGCTCTGTTTTATGCCTTCAATTGCCTGTTACATCCAGTGTAAATCTATTTCATATCGATTTAATTTCAGTCTCAGAAAATGTAGCAACACCTAGTTATTTTTGCAAAGTTATTGGCAGTTGTTAACATATTGACTTTTGCTTGTGGCCTCAGACTGGGCAGACTGCAGAATCGGAATTGGCCTTTTGATGAAGTCAGATAGCAGCTACATAGTGACATCAAGTGCCAGTATGATGAGGGTTTCTCCTTCCCTGCCCAGATGTCAGTCAGTGATCTGACTTTTGAAATATTGGCATTTACTGGCAAGACTGCAATGATATTTGGTGTGGTTATGCATGGTTCCATGAATGGTTCTTAATAATGGGCTTGAACTCCTGCCTGATCCTTGAAATGTTTTCTAGAGCCACCATTAAGATTTCCCTTGTATTGACACCACAAGCTTTTGACTTGCTAGTATCTGTGGATATTCATGGCCTCCAGTGGATGAATTATAATGGTTGCCCACTTTTGAAAGTACCATTAGTTCACACTTTCCACTTCCACTGGACACAATAAATGTCAACATCTAAATGTAGAATAGACATTAAATTAACTTAATTAAATGGTCTTCAGAGGATGAACCTTTTTCATTTTAAAAAGGTCATGATCTTTCCTATAGTGCCATTCTGAAGTAAAATAGTCAAATTTGAATTTCATTGACTGTCCACTCTGGCAATCCATACTTGAGGTCTCCATTATGATAGTTTGTCATTCAACACGTCCATGCATGGCCCTTCTTCTAGTGCCATTTTTAGACTATATGATTGACTTTGTGTACCATATAATGAATTTGATTGACGTTTATGGCGAAAATTCATGGTCCCCTGGGGATGAACCCCATTGCTTTGATGTTGCCATCTAACACCACCGATACACTATATTTGCCTTTGCACACAATATATTTCATCATGTAATAGGCTGACTGCCAAGATATTTGTTGAGCACATTCAGGTTTCTCAGAAGAACAACCTTAACCTGATAAGTTGACTGTATTGCCGTTTCGTTTCCACTTCATTATTTTGTCTATGTTTGTGTCATGTTAGCTGTTTGGGAGTTGTTTTTATTTTCCCTAACCAACAAGTAATGACCAATTTATCTGTCTTTTTTATTATTTTGCCCATTCCTGACTACAAACCTCTGATTGGCTCAGTTGTGTTTCTATCCAGTGAAACAGCTGCCAATGAGCACATCACCAAGTCTATTTGAACCACTAAAACATAAATGAGATGTTGCCTATCCAGAGGTTTCAGAGGAACCAGACTAGGAAAACCTCTTAAAGTTGTTGATTCACTGACTTTTAGCCTCCAACGGCCTCTTGCATAACAGGAGTTTTCATCTTGTTAAACATGAGCTTTATATTTCTGAAGCCTGCCATCAAATCTGCCTCATTCCAGCTCAAAGGTTTACACCACCTTCTACATAGACTCCTCAGAGTCACATCATATCTATAACTTCCTTGCTGCAAATGTTCATTGTCTCAGCTAATTTCTCCACATGATCCAAACCCACATGATCCCTTTCAACAGCAGTTAGCCTTCATGTTTAAGTCTTCAGTGCCCCCATTTGTCTCATCTTCTCTCCTTCTTCCCCTCCAACCCCTCTGTTCCCAGCTTTTACTTTGTTCCAGTTGGTAGCTGTGGGCTTAGCCAGTTTCTTTGCGGCGGCGTTACTGTCAGCGCTCGCCTACTCCTACTGTCACCACCTGAACCGACCATCAGCAGAGTCATCAATCATCCACCCCAGCACACCCAACCACCTTACCTACAACAAGCGGGGCAACGCCACGCCAAAGAATGAGAAGTACATCCCCATGGAGTTTAAGGTGGGCTGGTTCAATTGTTTGTCATTATATACCTAAATTCTCGGCATGATCATCTTTACTAGGCAGTTAAAGAAGAGAGAGACAAAAAAAAGCGAGGAACAAATGTGACAAAGTAATTTAAGTCTTAGATTTGGAAAGGTGGTTATTTTTGTGCCTTGATCTGACAAAAATTTTTCTATACGTTTCCACACCACAGACGCTAAACAAGAACAATCTCCATGTAAACGATGAGACGTGCAACCATTTCCCCTCACCGCTGCCCTCCAGCAATATGTTCACCACAACCTACTACCCTCCCAGCCTGAGCAAGTATGACTTCCACCAAGACTCCCCTTGCAGGACCTACATGCACAGCTGAGAGGAAGCCAGGCTCTAAAAGCAAACCAAGTTTTCGCTCATTCAAAAAATTTCAAAAGATTTTGATAGATTGTCCTGTGGGTCAAGAAAGACACCAAAATCATTCTCGTGTTGCAGTCTAATTTGTAGATCTGTTAATGAGATCTTAAAAGCTCGGTTCACCCAAATTGCATCGTTTTGTGATATCTTGCAATGCTGATAGTTTGTTTTATTTGCACAGGTTTTGAGAAATGATTTATGGTACTGACAGAAAGTAAAAGAAATCTAAAAGCAATTCAGCATCATGAGTTTTTAAATGTCTGCAGCATGCAGAGGAGTTTAAGGGTTAGAGCATGCACAATGTCCACCATATACAATCCAATTATAGGTACATGCTACCATGCCCAACACTTAAGCTGGTGCTGTGGAAAAAAGTTTATTTGAAGATTTGGTCACATTAGCCTTCCATACAACAAAATCTTCACTGAACACAGATAGCACACAGTCTATGAGTCTGCTGCAGTTCGACTTCTGGTTGTAATATTGTACAAGGTGATGGACTACGGTGTAATTTCACAGTACAAACTTGAACTTTGATGCACAGGTCTGCAGGAGTCAGCCTGAGCGCACATCGAAACAGGAATCACATTTTTGAATTTATCATTTGTACGTGCTTGAATATTCATAGACATTTTCCAGGGATCTTTCAAATCCTTGTAGTTTCACAACACTTGCAAAGTCTCCTTTGAGAACTGGCATCCTCCCATTCTTCAAAATTTGGTTGCCTCTTCTGTTTGAGGCGGAAGGAGAAGTGATTGCTTCAGTGGCCGCAAGCCACAATGACAATATCGCTAAAATTAAAATGAAACCAGCAACGACAGTACAGGTGTCCCCTTCTACTTACATAACCCACCCTGAGGTGCTCTGTTTGTGCTCAGGGCATTGTAGAAGCAGGGTAGGACCCAGTGCTCCAGGCTTTCAGACATTGTATGTACCTGGATATCCACTGGACTGAGAAGAGACATTTTGGCATGTGAGGACTCAATTCTACTGGATCTTGCTTGGACACTAGTTAAGTGTGGGCTGATATCTATGAGTAAAAACCAGACAATTCATGCTTCACGGTGTGTGAAGGGAGTGAAGAAATTAACAGAGTTGAATATTTCTGGCGTATTTGCTTTAATTTTTATGTTTAGCAGAGTCCATATTGGAAAACAACACTGTAGAGGACATTTTTGACACACCTCACTATGTACTGTACATTGTTGAAAATGTAAGGCTGTTCTGTCAGCAGGTTATATGAATTACTTTAGGGTTGTTCACACATGTCACCATATCCATCTGTATCTGCTGAAAACAAAATAATTTGATTTTGTAAACATATGGGGCATTTCTAGTGTTTTAGTCACACTCCTATTTTCCATCAGGAGTGTTAATGCATTATGGTTATTGTTAAAAATTACACAATATAATACAGCTATGCCTGTATTACCTTTCACAAACAGGATTTCACACTTTGAACTGTAGTGCCATGCAACAAACTCAAGTCTGTACATTTTGTTTTAGAATTTACTGAAATGAATTAAAAACAATGGCTGCCCAAAAGCTGGAGAAACATCCATCAGACTTTTAAATGCAGAAAATGTTCTGCACCAAGGTAGTGCATTTGATTAGATATGCTAAACATTGGTTTTGTCAACTAATGAAAGCAAAGTGCACTAAATGTTTTTTTTCTTACATTTCTGAATACAAGTAATACTGAGCCAATTTGGAGAGAACAAAAAAACATGTGATTTGGACTTTTTACACTCTTTCGTGGTGTTCCTCCGGGTGCTTCAGTTTGCTTCCACACTCCAAAAACATGCAGATACTCTAAAATAAGTGTAAATGACTGTCTGTCTACATGTGTTGCGTATGATGTATAAATGCTCACAGAGTGGCACATTACCTGGATAACTGGTGCTTGGATGAAAATGTTTTTCACATTCCTGTTGCTGGTTTCTGTGCATTATGTAGGCATTATGCTTACAAGATTGTTACATGTTCCCAGTGACGTACACATTTGGTAATGCCTTTGTTTTAGGTGTCCATAATTTCTGAAGAAAACAATGTAATTTAAAAGACATTATAGGGCGAAATAGGAATGTACTTGATAGAATAGCTTCATTTAAAGCTAAGTAAATGCATTTCATATATTCATTAATTTTTCCGTCACTATTAGAAACTTTGTTCTCCGTGTGTTGAATACGCATGCCTGCTGTACACTGTCTAAAGGACTTGACTTGGAAGTGTATCAACTGAACATAATCTCTGTTTTCTCTGTAAAATCTTGAAAATGATTCTGAAATTACAGATGTTTTCTACTGCTGACTGCCCAAAGTAGTAGGCTATTAAAACAACTATGTGCTTAAAAAAATGTGAATCCCATCAAATTTAGCTGTAATTGTAATTTTATCACAAACAAAAATATAAACCATCACAATAATATACGAGAGTCTATGATCACAGAACAAAATCTACACATTGGGGCTTTAAATAATATTTGACCTTTAAAATAAGTTCAAAATGCCGTCTAGGTTTCCTGTCACATTTCAGGACAGTGTTAATATTTAAGTCACTCTGTGCTGTAAAATGTATATTGCATATTGTGTTTCTAAACTGTAAATACCAAGAAATGTATTCAGGTGTTTCTCACAACTTGCAGTGTTATGTAGCATGAAACAAACAGCCGTGATGATAGGTGTTCACGTTTGAGTGCTTGCGTATGAGTGACTGCATGCACTGACACTTACATCAATAAACAGTACATGTTTGAGTAAACTGTACAAATATGGTTGTATGTATTTGGCCTAAATAATTTTTAAAATATTCATTTTCAATTACAGAAAAGGTTTCTGTTTTGTATTTAAAGGCCTTGACAGCTTTCTTTGCAATGAAGTTGGAAAAACCATTGGATACAGTATATCTTCACGATTTGTTAGTGGATCTGTATATGGATTTGTTTTGTTCCCAAAAGACACTTCTGCTAAATATCATTTATGTGAATATGATTTATGTGAATTTGACTTAACACTGCCTTTTGGACACTGTGAACTTTTGGTACTTTATATTTTTGTATAATGTGCACTGTAAAAACAAAAAAAAAAAAGAATAAATCAATTTTGGTGCCAATGTTTTGGTTATCCATGCTAAAAACTTAACCACATTTTCACATATATTTCGACATTCCTAATCACAAATAATTCCCACTTGCATAGTATTTTTAGCTTAACGATCTTGGATGCAGACAACTTACAGTGTTTAAAAGCATAATCAGTTATATTAAGGGTAGTAAAACTTACCTCACTGATAACACATTTCAAAATAGTAAAGAAAATATTCATGTTTGAGAAACTTGAACAGTTTCTCAACTCCAACTCCAAGACATAACAAAGATGCAGCGTTCACTGCCAGTAGCTTTTTTGTCCAGTCAGATGTTGTTTATGGTGTTTTTTTTTTCTTTTAAGTGGTTTGGCTGATACAGGAGCAGGAGGACAACAGTTACACGGTGCTCTCCTTAGTGACTTCACTCCCTTAGCTTCCTTCGTGTCTTTAATAATTGACGTTGCTTGACAGAAGACAGGGATGCAGGTAAGTCAACAGGTCCACAATTTTTTCCTGCATACCGTAGTGATTGTGTTTCTATTTTTCATGTAGGTGGGTCAAGAGATCTTTACTGATGAATAATAGAAGCAACGGAAGCACCTGGTGGAGGTAGTGGGGGTTTGAATAGATGTAACTAGAAAAAGCAGTTGTTTATTTATTTACATTAGATAATTTATCATTTAAATTTGCACACTAGCCCACAGATATCCCACTCGGGGCCAGTTTTGCCCACATGGGCCTTTAGCAAATCCATAGTTGCTATAATGCAAACAGGCACAAAGTACCTCAGTACCTTATGAGGTACCTTAGGAAGAGTGCACATGGACACCACTTAGCCCTTTGGCTCCATAGGCCACATAGGCACTCATGGAGCCCATGGACATAATGCTGTGATATGGATGTCTTCAAGTGGGTAATTTCAGGAGAAGGTGGAACAACACAGAATCAGACATGTTGGTTGTCCAGTGTTACTTTACTGCTGTCTTTAACTGTCAATGAGTTTAATGATGTACTTGGAAATCCTGCTTTCCACGATCGAGGCTGTAATCCTGTTTGTGTTTCCACTCGACATTCGGGTCAGCAGCACAGCCTGATCACGACACTAAACAGCTGGTCCCTTGGTAGAAAAACCACACCTCACTGCCTGAAGGTACACAACACATACCTGTGTAATTAGCGGTGTAAAACACTGCTGAATACACATCTGTAACTCTGTTTTTCTGCCTGTGTATGTGTTGAAATGGACTTTTGACCTGTCCTGCATGTATTTCTGTATTTGACACATTACATGTTGTGATAGACTCCAGTCTTTGTGAATATAAATTATGTATGTAATGTATGGACACTAAATAACTGTATGCAACTCACTTAAATATTTTTAGTATCTATTTTATGAAAGGTGGATCACACCGATGTCTACCCATCTACTGCCAAGTATTTTCGCATCATTGCTCTGAACCGACTGCACTCCTGTTTTACTTGTTCATAGTCCAGTGAGCAGCACTGTTCTGCTATCTGAGAGTTGAATCTGCTGGTAACACCACTGGGTCACTCGTGACCGTTATATTTATTTATTTATTCATCTGAATGTCTTTTTTCCCACCCATTTAGTAACTGGAAGAAACTGGAGCAAAAGTCCATAAATATTACACATAGCACAGATGCATTTGTATTCATGAAGGTGGTTTGCTTTTTTCGTGGTGCACATGAAACTCAATATCTTAATTTAACTTATTCACCAAGTTCAGTCTTGCTGGCAGCACCATGGCGTGTGTTTTTGTATGTCCTTATAAGTTGCTTCTGGAGATTGAAAAAAAAAGATTTGAAGTGGCAACCTTGACCACAAATATAACTTTAACCTTAGCTTTAATCATCTTTGAACACAGGCATATTTAATTGCTTGTGGGGAGTAAGTTCTGCCTGAGAGGACAAATTCAGGGCAAAGAAAATCATCAGAGTATGTTGCCCTTCAAATTTCTACTCCTTGAGCTTTTTAGAGTGTGTGTTTACTAAAGAAATTCCTAACCTTATACCTAAACATAATGCTGTATCATAAAATTTTTACAGTTAAAAAGTAATTGGAAATAATATTTTTCTCCTGTTTGATAGCAATAAATATATTCAATAAGGGAGCCAGTTGTCCTTTTCATTTCTAATCAAACTGTGTTTGTAACTCAGAAGAAAACATTGTCTTGTGGTTAATGCCCTTCAATACTGACCAGTTAGTCTACATCAGTCAACAAGACTAAGAGTGTGCAGTCACACTAGCAGCTCTGTGAGCCTGTACTTAGGCATAGTAGCGCTTAGATCTACAGATGCATCTCAAAAGATTGGAATATTGTAAAAAGTTCATTTCCCCCCGTAATTTAAGTCAAAAACTGAAACTTTCATCATGTATTCTAGATTCATTAAGATTAAAACAACAAAAGATGTCACTTTGACTTTAATGTTGACTTTAATTATGTAAAAAAAAACTTTTTCACTATATTCTAGTTTTTTGAGATGCACCTGTAGATGCTAACACTAGCATTTCAACATGTTCACCGTCTGAGTTAAGCCTGTTAGCTTGCTACTATTTGCTAATCAGCACAAATCACAAAAGTGACAGAGTGCATTATTGACCTGAAGAAAAAACACCAGACTTATAATAATTGATCCTGAGGAAATCATTAATGTTTGTACCAAATCACTGAAGCCGGTGACACACTGTATGATTTCTTTAGAGTCAGACCGAAATACAGCTTCGTCTGGCATGGTTTGCCATACAGTGTACAGTGGGGAGTGAGGACTGACAAACTGCTCAAGAACAACTGATAGAAACCGTTGTGTCAGGAATTTGGGTCGGCCGCTGTCTGGCTTTCATACAGTTGAAGCAGAGCCAGAAATTACTATGGTCAGTAGTCAAAAGGGTCCACAGGGCACTTTTAATTTTCTACTGTACTAGATGTACAGGGTGAGCATTCAGGTTGTGGCTTGATGATCAGACCATACAGTGTGAACACATTAAATGTGAGCTTTGGCTTTACATCACAGACAATTTACTTGTACGGTAGGAGTTGGAATTAAACAACAACATTTCTAAGATCGGACTGTCGAGCTCATGTCATTAGGATTCATTCTCTGACAACAACGACTCTCTGCACAATATTTCATGGCAATCTATTGTATAGTTACTGAGATATTTCAGTCTGGACCAAAGTGGTGGCCCGACTGACAGACCATGGCTAAAAAGGGAGAAAAACAACTTAATCCTCCCACTTTAAACTTGGTTAATCCACCAGATTTGCTTGTTAGAAGATTTCCCTGATCAAAGTATGTCTGAACACTTAAAGACATAATAATTCCATGAAACAAAGTGGGTCATTTTCTTATTTGACAGATATAAAAGTGCTGAGAGTCAAAGTGAGCTGTTACCATGACATTTGTCGCTTCTAGGTCTCCATATGTCACATGCTTGTTCTGTATAAGCCACAAATACAGTTTCTTTTTACGTTTGCTTTTTGTGCAACTGGACCCTGATATTTTTGTCCATGAGATTGTCTAAAGGGATTCATGTACAGTCAGGCAACAAAGTGCTTTATATGTGGACCATTCCTACATGTACACAGGTTCAACAGACTGTGTGGAAGGAGAGCTGGCTATATAAAGCATAGTGACAAAGATATTTTGAGGCTGTCCATGTAACTTTTTGTTGGCCAGGTGAGTGCAGAGAAACTCTTGCGGGAAAAGCCAACCATAGATGTGGACCACTTACTGTCTCAGATGACTGACTAAGTAGTGGAGATGGATGGAGAAGATTGCCTGATCAACAGCAAAGTGTTCTTGGTTATTTTTGCACCCCGGAAGGGTCGGAAATGAAAAACCATGGGTACAAGGCGCTCCTGTTAGCATTGCAGCTTCTCAAAAGGGAGATGTAAAATATTTCTAGTTGTATTTCTACAGGGCTTCTTGACATGAAAGACAACTTCTGCCCCACAAACAAAACAATAATTCATAGTCTGGATTGTTAGAATGACGCATCCAATGAAGGTCTTTCTGAATGCTCGACAACTCCTACTCCTATTCCACAATAAGATGCACTACACTGTTTGGGCACTCCTTATCGACTCACAAAGTCAACTTGTACGCTATCACACCTATATACAATAGTTCCGCTGTTTTAGTTTTGAGACAATATTTCAGAAGTTACCCCAGGAAGTGTAAATGTCCATAGAAGCAGAGAACTGCCATTGTGGTTGTAAATTGCCCCCCCAGAAGATAAAGTATATTTTTACTTTGGCATATTTTTATTTTGGCATAACAAAGTTGTTTTCTTGTCATAAAAAATTAATTATCTCAAGAAATGAAAAGGTCATTTCTGTGATAATGAAAATATAATCTTGTCATCTAAGAAGTTGTTTTCCTGAGAAAAGATAATCATCATGAGAAAATAGACAGGACATATTTCTGCAATTAATTAAGTTTCATTTACATTTATCTGATGCTTTTGTCCAAAGCGACTTAATTGCTACATATGTCAGAGGTCGCACGCCTCTGGAGCAACTAGGGGTTAAGTGTCTTGCTCAGCGACACATTGGTGTCTCACAGTGATTGCAAAGGCGGGTCTCTCACACCAAAGGCGTGTGTCTTATCCACTGCAACATCACCAACCCATAAATTGATAAATTGTTAAGTCTATAAAATGTTTGTGACATGTGTTTTTTTATAGTTTATAGTATACAACATCACCCTCCAAAGCTTCGTTCGTTTTTATAGTTAATTGTCTTGTTTTGGTTGACCAAGAGTCCAAATATAAAACCAGAGAAAAACTGAAAATCTTACTTTCTGAGAGGCTGTAAAAAGCATTTATTTGGCATTTTTGTTTGAAAAATTAAATATCATTAATCAATTATAAAAACAACTGACAATTGTTTAGATTTAACTAATAATTTAAATGACTCATTTTGTCAGCTACACTTTCAAATTCCTACAATCCAAAAGGCTAATCACAATTTATAGTTAAATACGCCAAAATATGAGCAGCAGGACATCTTGAGATAATGAGACTAAAAAAATGATTGCAGCCATGTGCAGTCTTGTCCACTCTGTAGATACCAGTGGTAAGTCTGAAACAAAATCCACTATATCTGAGGTTAATACAGTTGTGGTGTTCCACATAAAAACACATGATGGACAACAGTGCACCATGTTAAATGTAAATGCTTTATATCAACATATGTATTTGCCAACATAGCCAGTTGATTTTTTTTTTTACACGCTTCAGGGGTATTTTCAATGATCTAGTTTGTGTGTATTTATCATCTGAAATGTAGTCTTTCAGCATGCTATTTCATTCTTACACAATAGATTGTGGGATATTGTTTTTTAGGTCTAAATATTACAAATCAGAAGCATCAATAATCCACCATTTCTACACAATAAAAGTGAAAGTGACATGATCAACATGATCAAATTAACATAAACATTAAAAAAGAACAATTCACACATTCAAAGTTTATGTACCAAAAACATTATATATCAGTAGAAGCCTGGGTGTTGAAGGTAGAAATAGACTGTATTCTTCAATAGGATGCATCATTTCAGGTATCTGTGGATCAACATCACCCTCTAGACCTGCAGAAGTGAAAACACACTTTACCCTACACGTGACAGTGGCCCCTTAACGCAGTCCCAGTTGCTTTAATTGTGACAATGCTGCCATCTGCTGGGCAAAATGGGAGATGAGTTTCCTGAGAGAAAGAACATGCTGTGTTGTGGTGGTCCATTACTAACATTAACATCAATTAGTATTATAAAGACACCTTCAACCCTTAAGTGCTTATTCTTTACTCACTACTTTTTCAAAACAGCATATACATATTTGTATGTTTTATTAAAAATACTGCATGGTTGTTTTTGCTTTACTTGTATTCTATGCCTCCTGTGAGCTATGTATTTCATGTCTTTTATTTATTTTTCTATACAGCACTTTATGTCTGCTTTGGTTGTTTTAAAGTGCTCTATAAATACATTTTGATTGATTGATTGATTGAAAAACATTCGATCTGTAGACAGTTGTTTAGTTGTTTAAGTGCACTGCATGCTGGATGTGTTCTACTGTATAGGCAATCATAACTATAAATACGCTTATAAAACTAAATACAGACAATGAAGATATGTTTTATATATAATATATATATAATTATATTCAAACACAGAAATGCATGCTGACTTTGGAGAGCGTTTATTGGGAATTAATTGGTTGCAATCCAGACTCCTGGTCTAAAGCAAGATTTTGCACAGTCCACTGCCCACAGCACATCTAACAACAAACACAAAGAACGTGCTGGAACAAATGTTGTGGACTGATGAAACAACAATTCTTTGGCCACACTCACCAGCAGTATGTCTGGGGAAAAATAGGATGCGTACAAAGCTTTTAAATAAAAGAACTTGGCGAACATTAAGCATGGGGATGGATCTGGGATGGGAAGGTAGAAGATAAACATAAGGGGACAAAGAACAATGCAGCACAGCACACACACTGCAGCACAAGGATACTAAAGCTACACAAAGGTATTTACTTTTTTAGACTTGTCTTTGCCTTTTTGTTTTGTGAATTTATGGATAATTACCTAAATAATAATCTAAAAATGTCTCAGATGACAACTTTACTTTTTGGGTGACTTTAACCTTTGACAACGGGTTACAAATCGAGATTGCTTCGTTTTAAAGGCTCACGAGCCAAAATGTTTGGGAACCACTGACTTAACACAACCAACAAAAAACAACAACAATATTGGACGTTTTTTTGCTTTATTTGCTTACAATAATTTGTGGCCTAAACGTGAATCATTAATTACTGCGTATTGCTGGTTTGAGCCTAATTATCTAGCTCCTACTACTCAGGCTAAATTAAGACCCCCGCCCCCTTCCTGTTTCTAAAATAGTTCCGTCCGTCACTCAGGCGCATCTGGTTTTGAGTGGCGCGAGCGGGAGCAGTGTGCACGACGAACCTCCCAGCTCGCGCAGCAGGGACAAGCGGAACACCTGTCTCGAGGTGGACAGCTGAGAAAGCGAACAGCTCGCGAGCGCTCATGTCCTGCTGTGTGGCGTGAAGCTGGAGCACGCAGCCCGGAACCCGCCATCTCTCCGCTGGGCTGGACCGGAGCAGCCAGCCCTCTGGACCGATGTCCTGGCCGAAATGTCCCGACACATCTACATACGGAACAAAATTGGCGAGGGCATTCAAGCGCCCATTTTTCAGGTAGGTAGTTTCTGGACAAACTGATTGGCTACCTAGTTTCAAATCGGCTGCAGATAGCCTAAGTTACAAGAAAATACTTTAAAACCCGAGTAAACACTGTTTACCCGTGTATTTGAGTTTTGTAGTTGAGTAATTAATTAATAAATTGAGGTGTAGGCTAATTTTAACACCTTTTACTAAAAGCCATTAGCCAGAAAAGACACCAGACTCATTGTGACACATTGCCTTGACCGTTATAAGAAGTGTGGAGATGGTTAATGGACCTTTTCACATTAAAAACTGTGATAGATAGGCCTAGACAAAAGCTTTTTGTGAAATATCCATCTGTATGAACATGGACACAAGTTACATGAGGAACATGGAATACTTACCTTTGACACCTTTTTAAATGCTTCAAATATAGAGAAGATGACTATCTAAGTAGGCCTATGTGGAGTCTTAAAATAATAAGATAGGGCCATTAATATTTTAACGTACATGGCTGAAGAAGTCCATTTGAAGTTTACAGTTGTTGGGCATTAATGGGCAGAGAAACAGTTTAGTGCAGTCTAGAGAAACAAGAGGATAAAAAGAAGGTGTTTCATTGTTTTGACCTTTTGACATGCAGAAGGCCTCTTTATATTTTCTGCATAGATAGTTTGTTTTCATTTTTTGGAATAATTGATGTTATTGTGATTATGAAGTGTTATCATGTTATTGATTGAGTAACTGAAAGGGTTAGGACACAGAGGTTTGCTGGTTAGTCTTCATCATTTTCTTTAGTTAGAAATTGATCCTCTGGTCCGACCTGAGAAATAACCTGAAATATCCACAACAACAAGTGATTCCACTTGGTGTTTTAAAATTCAAATGGCAACCATGCTGTCCTGTTAACCCATGTAAGACATTTTTGTTGCATTTTAATCATGTCTAATTTCATCCAGCTGAAATACTTCACTTCACTGGTACCTTGTCATCCTTACTAGCAGCAACAGCACTGTTGTGGGCTTCAGGAACCAACATCAGTTGTAAAACAAAACAACGGCATTTTATTGAAATAAAATGGTGCAAGGTGGACCACAGTTTATACCTACTATAGCAGGATGATTAAACATTTTATTGAAAGACTTAAATGTTGTTTCAGGTGTATAATGTGTTAACCTGTGGGAGCTAACAGAGTTTAGCTGACGTTCAGTATATAAAGAAGCAATTGCCCTTGCTAGATAATAATAACAACACCTTTTTCTTTATTTTAATTGATCACAGCAGGCTACATGCTGATATTAATAGCAGGGTATTCATAGACTAAGCTAACTTTATCCTTCATATATCTTCTTGGCTTTTGGGTGTTGGCTTGAATTGAGAGACAGAGGAGAGATGGTGACCCAGATTAATGACCCTGTTTTATAAATTCAGTGAAGTAGGTTCTGACTTTTTAACAGTGACATTGTCATCAACTCTAGAGACTTAAATAGAAATGGGGCAAATCACTGGCAGATAATTAATTTAGCTCCCTGGAGATGAACTCTAATGGTATATTTGGACTTTTTGGAAGTGAAAAAGAAAGAAAGTGAGGAGGTAAGGGGAAAAGTAAGTGGGCAAGACAAACCCGTAAAGCAAAAACATAGAGTCTAAGCCACATTTGGTCATTACATGTAACTTCTGGGTGTTGGGACATGAATGAAGGTTCACCTTGCATCGTGTATTAGCTTGATGTGGCTTCATTGAATGCTTCCCTCACACGATAGCAGACGTAGACGTAACAGATGGTCGTGAAGGAAAAGTTCAGAGACGTATTATTAAACTCTTTCTGCTGGTTGAGATCTTGTGTTTTTCCATACAGGTGAATCGAGGGACTTATTCCAGGAGGAGCCGACTGAAGAGGTCTGATGGCAGCACCACCTCCACCAGTTTCATCCTCAGACAGGTACTGAAATGCAAAGAAAGGCCTGGGATGTAAAATAGAAAACAGTATCTGGCACACACACATTGAGTGACAGAGAGAGATTTAATACACTTTGGCTAGGTTCTTCATTGAGGAGCGTATGTCTTGTTTAAAAACACTAGTGATATTAATTAGAGTATAATGGACAGGCCATGTAGACTCAAACCACTTCTAGTTAACCTTCTGTGCACATGGTTTATGATTAAAGGCAGTCTTTGGAGTTTGTGACCACTTGTGAGGCTGTGCAGCAATTTATAGGTGAGCATATCACAGAGTCTTCTACCAGGACATGTGTTAGAAGGCAAGTGTATGACACAACCACATGTGACATGATAGACATTGCTGTCGACAGTAGGGGGCAGTAATTTTATGCCAGAAAAGAATCAGAATCAGAAGGAGCTTTATTGCCAATTAATGTTTTACACTTACAGGGAATTTGCTTTGGCAATAAGGTGCTACACGTAGACAAACATACAGTTGTCATAAATAAATGTAGAAATATATAAATATGGAATGAACAAATGCAAGTTATATAAGCATAATAAAAGGATAGAGAGAGAGAAGGATCAATGTGGCAGATAGTTTGTGTTGTGCAGACGTATTGTGAATGAATATATAAGCGTAGAAGTGTACCAGTAAAAGAGGGTTACAAAGATTTGTCCTACAATAAGCATGATTCTTCCCTGAAAAGTGAGCATCACTCTGTAACACTGGAGAAAAACATATTAAACAGTGTTCTCATACAAAACAGGCCCAAAACATACAAAATATGTTGCGTTAGAAGTTAATTCATAGTACAAATTTATTGCCAGGTTACCTCTCTTTGAAAAACATGCAGTTTAGATAACCCTTAAAACACTGTTTTTACTTCAACGCCTCACTGGAAACATCACAGATATATGACTGATTGGAAAAGCAAAGCTGTAATTCATGTATATCATCAGATGTGACATTTTATTATTTCCTTTTCATAGTAAATAATAGAAGATATCTTAAGTGTCAGTATGGGTAAAAAAATGAGAATTGAAATTTATTTATTTGTCAAATGTGCAAAGTTTTAATCCTCACTTCTTTGAGTAGAATGCATTTAATTTAAAGTCCTTAGCTCAAATGCAGACTCATCCACAGAAGGTGAGTGTCGACAGTCTGGGAGAGCTCCTTGATGGATGCTGTTTTATCTTTTTTGACAGTGTGATACTCTTACATGTTTTGAAGGGCTCTATCCCTTCTTTAGCATGTTTTACCAGGTACTAAAGGATATTAATGGTTTTCAGGGTGGTCCAGAGCTGATCTACAGTAAGTGGTTGCTGTGGCTGCCTGTTTGATGGTGCTGTGTATTTGGAATTGTACTTATTTCCACTGAGGTTTATCATTTAGACTCTGACATTGGTCCCCATAAGACTGCTCACTGCTGATTATCTTACATCTTACGTATTGTTTTCTGCTGTGACATTACGGCTGGTGCTGCAGAAGTCAAGCAAGTGTTGAGGTAGGCTGCTCTCCTGCCATCATTTATGCAGTCATGCCGTAAAGTAAGTTATTTATTAATCCCCTTGAAGAAATCTTTTCTCTAGCATCTGAGGAGCGGTAAGCAGCTCTGCACCTTCACAAATGACTGAATTCTGTATCAGTCAACCGGAATCATACATTTTCAATATGCTGTGCTATATGCTGTGAGAAATTATGATAAGATTTAACTTCTCTGTCTTTAGATAGAAGAAGCTGAAATGATTAGACGATTAATTGATAAGTAAAGTGTCCCAAAACAATATCTGCAGCTATATTGATCATCGATTAATTAAGTAGCTGACCAAGTAAACAAACCAAAATATTCAATTGTTCCTTCTCAAATGAATTTGATGCTTTTCTCTATTTTATATAATGGTAAATTGAATATCTTTGCATTTTGGACTGTAAAGATTTATTTAATTGTCACCTTTGTAGTCACATGGTGGTTATTTTACAGGCTGTTCCAGCTATGTTTAGAATTTAACTAGTTTCAGCCAACCATAAATTAATTAATAAAGAACTAGGACTAGGTATCAATACTGGTTCCTTTACAATACCTGTTTTGGGGAATTTAGACATTTTTTTTATTATTATTTTCTTCATTTAACAAAATATAGTCAGATATGTAAAAAGACAACATTGTCTAAATAAAACCTAGCCTGAAAGTACATTCTATTTTATATGTGTGGAAAGAATAAGTAAACAAGCCTAATAATTTAACTGTTCAATACCAGCTGTCAATATTCAAAATATAGAGATTTGATACCCAGCACTATGAAGGATTCAGTATTTCTCCACCAGCCTTTCAATCTTGGAGGTAAAAGTTAAAGAAAATAAAATGAATTTGTTAACTGGACATATTAAATATGAAAAATCCAAATAATAAAATATTTTAGGGAGGGTGCACTGGGGGGTATTTCTGAAATCCTGGCTGTGTCCCATGTAGTTAGACTAAATATCCCTTTATTGCTTTATTGAGACCAAAGCATGTGATGCCTGTGTTTTTATTTTTACTTTAGCAGTATAGCTACAGAATGTCACTGATGATTTAAATCTCAAGCGGAAATAAACTGACATTTTTTAAATACATGTATACATGTATAAATGAATTAGACGACCTTGTATAATCAGAATCCACGTTTCTGCTTCTAGGGGAATAAATAACAAGCAGAGTGAGGATGAGTGTTAACAGGGAAATGGAGGATGCTGCTCCCTTCTTTTACTCCTCTGTCCCCCTCCCCCGATCCCCGCTACCTCCCCGCACTAGAAAAAAAAATCAAGAAGAGCGCTCAACCAAGCTGAGTAGACTGCCAGCCAGCCAATCAGCTCCTTGCACATTGGCCCTGTCATCAGGCTTGGATATTGAGGAAGGATCTGCTGCTGCTGCTGCTGCTGCTGCCGCCGCTGCCTCTGCCTCTGCTGCTCATTGTGTATATGTATATGTGTGTGTCTGTGTGGGTGTGTGTGTGTGTGCGTGGAAGCCTGATGAAATGAAATGCCTGGATTGGGCTACCTCCAGGGAGAGCCTCTCTAGCCTATAATGTGAGCCAGCCAGCAGCACTGTGGGTTCAGGGAGAAGCTGCATCCATCAAGCGACGGGCCTCGGGAGGACCAGGCGTGATCCAACAAGGAGGGGAGATTTAAAAAAAAATTCTTCTCTGCTGTTGAGAGAAGGGATTGTCGTCATCCCCCCATCCATCCTTTTTTTTTCTCTCTGTGGTGCCCCCTCCTTCCTTCTCCGCCTCCACTCTCATTTTTTCCCCCTCATTCTTCTAGAGGCGCTCGTTGGAATATCAAACCTCCATGTATGACAATTTGTACCTGCATGGATTTGAAGACTCGGAGGCGGTGAGTTGTTTGGATGTGTGTGAGAATGTGCTTTTGTGCTCTCTTGATGTGTGTTTATTGATGGAAGTAGATCAGCTGTGGACACACATATAAGAGGCCTTTTGATGGGTTAGCCAACGGTACAGTGTAGCGTGATCGTGGGCTATGCTTGGCTAGAAAGGGGGTGGGTGGGTGTTGGGGTGTGTGTGTGAAGGGGGGGTGCACATTAGGCAGATGGCTTCCGATGTGTGACATTCACTCAATTCTGTATGTATTTCTCTATATATGTATGTGTGTGTGGTTTCTGTATGTGCTGTATATGTGGCTCATATTTGCATGTAAGCCTGTAAGAACGGACGTCAGGAAACCACCAGAGCCAGCAGGAGCCATTTACTGTTCATCTCACTCTGTACCTCTCAGAGATGGACCGAGCCTCTGACTCAAAGAGGAAGATGCAGAGATGTTAATTACACATTACACTGCCACATTCAAATAATAAATGTGTCACATTTTATACATTTATCACTTTTTTTAAAAAATCGAGGGTATATCTGACCCTGCGACTGCGTGTTGTATAGGCTCGGAGAAACATGCATCGTGATGTCATTAAGTGGATTCTGATGTTGATGAGTCACATGCTGAAGCTACTCCGTTGGATAACAGCTCGGATGCTACAGTGCAACCTCACAGGTTCCACATAGATGCATGAAATGATGCTCAGACCGACTTGTTCATGTTGGATTGAAGGATTTTTGGAAAGAGGAGAGGAAACAGTCTTGAGGAAAAAATAGAGTAACTATTATAGACTAACTGTAGACTACACCACACACCCCTCTGTTTTATTAAGAATTATATTTTGACTTTAAAAGTACTTGTCCAGCAGTGTGGTATTGCATTTTCCATAAAGTTGGTGGACCTGCGAGATACAGATTTAAAAAAAAACAAACAGTCACAATTGAAGCACTGGGGACTGAGATGTCCTCACTTCTTGTCCCTAGTAGGGCTAAACCCTAAAAACACTGGATCCTACAATTCCCATAATGCAACTCAATACAATTTCCCATGCCTGGTAAATGCCCCCATATTTCTAACTACACACCATCAGTTTGTAATCCAGGCCATTTGTTAAAAATGTCTCTCAAGCTTAGATAACCTTGATGACATCACTATGACATCATCAGGGCATATTTTAATAAAACAGACTAATAAGTCATAGCTTAGCAGAAACATTAGTGCTCTATTAGTTATTTCAAGACTCAGACCCAGTAAGACCCAGGTGAGCTTAATATTTCCTATAATTAAGAAACCATTGAAGTTCCCTAAATGTCACACTTTGTGATTGGATGCACAGAATCCAGACGGGGAGTGTGCTGGATTCAGGGCTTTCTACTGCTAGCTTGTAAAAAAAAAAAACAACGAAAAGTGCTTAGCTGTGGAGACTAGCTTGATTGATCTTCTTGAGACTAATGGCCTTCCTTAATTGAATCATCATTAGTGGCTGATTGTTTAGATTAACACAGCAGAAGGAAACACTTGATCCAGTCACATCCCAGCAAAAAAAAAATACACTGCATTACTGGTATTCTCGCTGTGTGGCAGGATGAACTACTGCAAGTCCAGCATGTCTCAAGGCACTGAAGTGATAAAAATCCCTGACAGTGTGCAAGAAAATTTAACACAAGACACAAAATACGATTTGTCACATCCACTGTGTGTGCCCTTATATCCTCCCCTTGTGCAGAGAGATATGTAAGTGAATGGTAAAAAAAAGTTCTTTTACAGTATTTGCCCAATTTCAGAACGCAGATGAGTCATTCTGCTATTCTTACGCCTGTAATGTTGTTCATGTTAAACATCGTTGACTTCTTAGTGCCCTTTATTCACTCGAGACTACAATTTGCCATCACTCTACTTAGTGTTGAATGGCTTTCAAAGTAACTAAACTGCTGGGTTTCTGTTTAATTAACATCCATCTCATTATGCCGATAAGCCTATTGCTTAGTTTTTTAAGTTGAATATTACTGCTAATTATTCCGACTGCTCTTGAAAGAAGGTGAAAATCGCGGAGAACACTCTTGATGAATGACTTAAAAAGTCCAGGAATTATAGTCAGATATGGTTAGCGGGACGCAGACCAAAAAAGCCATCAAATCATTTTTCAGTGTTTATAAAGTCATTAGCAATGCCTGGATCATGTGACCAGCTAACTTAAAACACAAATTAAGAAGTTGATGCGACATTTGTTGATGATAATTCACCTTATTTGGTTTTGTTTCGTCAGCAGTTTTCATTCAGAATTATGATGGTTGTACTTCAGAGCAAGGTCTGTGAATTAACCTATGGAAGTCAGTTTCTGCCAAGAAAAAGAAACATGAATCAGAGCCATGAACTTAGTAGGTTAAAATTTTGACTGATTTTTTTCATTTTTATTGTGCCTCCGTCAGACATAAAGATACTGAATAAAGGTTTTGACTCACTCTATCTTAATTGTGACTTTATTTCTCAGTGACTTAGTATCTCATAATTTTGGCTTACCATAATTAGTTTTATTTTTTGTCCTTCATTGCTTTCCTTTTCCTGGTGGAAATGGTTTTACATATTAGGACATTGGTGTTGCCACACACTTAAATCTCTGTGATGATATAGAAAGGAAATGTGTAGAAAATGTGCACAAGGCGTGGATAGACTGCACTGTGCTTGTCAGTGTCGCGTTTCATCACCATGCACGAGGCAAGTCAAAGAAACATCAATCTCGTGGTCCAAAAGATGCAGAAATCACGTCTATAGCGGTCAAATTCGTCACTATCCAGAATAGTCTGGCTGTGTGTGCTCGTACAAACTGCTGATGGCACTGGAATAGAAATTCCACTTTGTATGAGATGCTCCTGGCAGTCCACTTTTTTCTATAGCATCCTTTTATCCTGTTCTACATTCAAAGTGCCAAGCCACCACTCTGGACTTGGCACTCCCAATGCAAGTTCATGTGAACCCCAAAACAGCCGTCCCATAAAAGTTTTTAAATGAGTGGACCTCATTGTGCTTTGCAGTTCTGATATTTTACAGTCTGTCAGCTGGATGATGCTACAGTACATCCTACTTTATAACATGGAAACATCATCACATGTCCCTATGAGGTCTTTTTTTGCCAACTCTAGCCTTTAGCAGGGGTGTAGCACCCGAGTCTGGTCTGGTCACCTTGAGATGTTCCCCCATGGTAGCAGATCGGAGAATGTTGCTGGAAAGGACCACAACCGCTTACAAAGTGAGTTTGCATCCCATCTATGCAGTTCCAGTAAAATACTCTTTAATTCCTGTTTGCAGGGCTCAGCTGATTCATATACTAGCAGACCATCAGACTCAGATGTCTCTCTGGAGGAGGAGCGGGAGGTGCAGGCCCAGGTCCAGAGCCAGAGCCCAAGCCAGAGCCAAGGACCGGGACAGAGCCGTCAGGAAAGGGAGCAGCAGGCTACCATTCAACTGGAAAGAGCCAAGGTGAGCCAACCCGTGACACTACTTAGCCAAATTCATCTGCTCATATGTTTATATACACATACACAAACTGGTATTGCCATTGGCCATACGGTTAATGTATTTGCAGTCCTTAAAGTCTGGAAAATTAATGAGAAATTAATTGTGTGTGTTTGTGTTTCCATCCTCCAGACTAAACCTGTGGCGTTTGCTGTAAGGACCAATGTCAGCTATTGTGGCGCATTGGATGAGGATGTTCCAGTACCAGCCACCGCCATCTCCTTTGACGCTAAGGATTTTCTCCACATAAAAGAGGTACTTTAATTAAACATGTCACCTGCTGTATATACAGCCATGTGAATGTTTCTGATACAAAAATGTCCGAAACATGAACTTACACATTCCTCCTTTACGTTATCGTCCTCAGAAGTTCAACAATGACTGGTGGATTGGTCGGTTAGTGAAGGAGGGCTGTGAGATTGGCTTCATCCCCAGCCCTCTGAAGCTCGAGAACATCCGGCTCCAGCAAGAGCAAAAGAGAGGACGAGTCCAAGGGTAAGTAACAGAAAAACACTCTCTCTCACTGTTTCTCTCATAAACTAAGCACCAAATAGTCACACAACATTTAAATTAGTGTTAGATTGTATGTAAGTGCATTATTATTTTAAATATTTGGGGATATGGTGCAAACTATAAAAGACACTTAAGCTATAAGAAAATATTTTGGTTAACAGTTTTTTGTGCAGAACGACCATCAGATAAAATTCAAATCGTTGAAAGGAGCAGGCTCGCTGCCTGATCCTAACCCTCAATGACCCTCCACATTTGGTCGAAAATATCATTAACCATTCCTTTCATTGCCTTTATTTTCACCTCCATGAAGCTTTGTGTTCAAACAACTTCCGAATGCCACCTTTGCTCTTTACTGCAGCTATTAGTGTTACAGGTTTACCAACACTTTATCATTAATTTAGTCAAGATTACGTTTTTCAGTTATCTTGCAACTCCATGGGTGTTTGAGGTATTTTGCCACTAACTGGGTGATTGTGTACAGAGCTGTGGCTATCATTGGGCGCACTGAGGTTATGTCCTCTGTTTTGTTTTCTGAAAATGTGTGGGTTTTAACGACCTGAGGGCAGTGTGGGGACACCTTTGAAAAAGACTTTAAGATCATCATCGAAGGGATTAGTATTATTAGAGAGGGAACACAACACAAAAAAATGTTTTCTTTGTCACCTTTACACATTTTGATGCAGAACAAACACAATGGAGGCTCTGTTATGTTCTCAAAGACACATTAAATCCACAAAGCTCCTGAGCAGACCTGAGTTAGACTGATACAGCAAATAAAATTATTTCATCAGCTGCAGCAGCATACATTATGTCCAGTAACACCTTCCTAAAAAGGCTAATAAGCTCTCAGATTTTAAATTGTACTTTCACCCAGGTCTGCTCATGACTACTCCCATCAATTCTACTCATGCCGACTGTGCCACTGAAACAGTTTCAATAACTGCAATTAGCGGCCCTATCAGCCTCCTAGTCTCCTTGTGTTTGTAATGTGTCTTGAAGGTTCTGTCATGCAGAGTTTGTACATTAACTCACATGCACTTCTTGTAGAGATTAATACTGATCTTACTAGACTGGAGTGCCTCAGCGCTTCACTCACTAGCCTGGCTTCTGTGGCTTTTTGTCACCAAGCCTCACAGGCAAGGGGAGACATTTGAACCCCATTAACCAGGACTACGTTTTCACTGAACAGTAGGTCTATGTGAGATATGCTGCCTTCCAGAGATGTTGGAAAGAAGACTGCTTTACTTTTTGTACTTTTGTACTGATTTCCTTGTTGTTACTGTATTCTTTTTTCTAATACTTTGTGCACAGGAAATCAGAAAAAAAGCAAAGAAAGGGATGACTTTATAATTACAAACTGAAGGCCTTCATATGTTGTCAGTACTACTGTGAATATTACTAACTTGCCATGGACTGCTTGTGACATCATTGGGTTTGCTGCCTGTCCTGCCTGTGTTGACAACCTTACTAATTTGTGAGGCCAAGTGGAAGATGTAATCACCAACTACATGACCATTTTTCAATTCATGGCTCACGTTTACTCTCAATCTGGCACGACTCCAACACACCTTATGCCCCCCCTCCCCACTTTTTGTGATCTGTAACCTACAACACTATGTTTTGCACCTGTCCTCTGCAGTGAATGAACAGTTTAAGCCTAGGCAGTTTTATTTTGTCACTTTTTCTTTCTTTCACTTTCTCATTTTCAACATTAATACCGTGGTATGTTTTTCTTTATCCCCTTTTGTCTTTTCCAGTAAGTCTGGAGGGAACTCTTCTTCCAGTGTAGAGGATGAGGTATCTGCCTCTATCCGCCCTCTCATATCCTCGGCAGGTGAGGACATCGGACAGGGGGAGAGGGCTGTTAATAGCCAGCTGCCAGCTTAGCGCCAAGCTTCCTGAACCACAACAACATAGAAAGAATAAGATTCTAAAGCCTTCCCATGTCTCTGCATAGAGCATAAGTTCACTGCGTAGAGTTGTTGGTACATTTTCCCATGATCCTCCTCTTCCTCCAGTTGAGGACTGCAGGCGCTCTGAGACTGGGGCTTACCACAGTGTGAACCCAACGACAAGACTATGAACCCCCCCTGAACTGCATTCATGTGACTTTGTGAATATAACCTTAGGACAATAGAAATGCCATGTGTATCTTGCCAGTTATCCTTGATAGGTTTCCTTTGCTATGTATTATGACGAAAAGTTGCTTATGTGAAGCATGTTTGAAGTTGTTGTATCTGAGATATTATGGTGACGCCTCCCCTGGTAGCAGCTACTGACAACACTGTCACTGTCTTCTCTCCCCTCCTACAGGAAAGCAGAAACAGAAAGTGGTAAGTTGGTGACGGTAAAACCCACTCATTTACCATCCACTAGACTCCTGTTGTTGTCATCATAGAATGACAGGAACTAGTAGCACTGACAGAAGGTTACAACCTCATATCACATCCTAGGGCACATAATACTTCAGCCCTACTGAAGTATACAGTGCCAGCTCATCACCATTCTTGTGATGCCAAAGACCTGGAGATGCTTTTAATCTTAGTAGTTTTGATATAGTTTTTCAGGGAGCTTGTTTTATACATTTATCATTTTAGATGGTGTTTTGAGTGGTTTCAGCCAAAGTGTCGAGGATACATCATGATTAAAGTAAAATATTATAGGAATAGTTGAAAATTTGGGGAAATTTACTTTTTCCTGTTCTTGCTGAGAGTCGCGTCTTAGGTCTGTATGTTAAGTGTGAAGTTACAGCCAACAGCTTGTTAGCTTAGCTTAGCACCAACTGGAAATAGGGGGAAACAGCTAGCCTGTCTTTGTCAATAGAAATCTGCTTACCACAGCTCACTAATAAACCCGTCATATCTGGTTTGGTGGTAGGTAGATTTTTTAACTTTGGACATAGCCAGGATAGCTAGTGTGGCTGTAGCTTGATATTAAGCGTACAGACATGAGTGTTATTAATCTTGTAATCTAATTATCTGCAAAAAGCCATTTTCCCAAAATGTGGATCTATTCCTCTTAAATATACAACAAGGGTCTAACGACTGTTGGGCAGAAAAGGCGACTTATGGAAATGTTTGCTGTTCTTTGAGTCTCACAGCAGTGAGACTTAATGTGTACTTAGGATTGTGCTAGAAGAGAAAAGGCCATAGAGTCATTAAAAATCTAAAGGGAATATCTCTTTAGAAGAATCAGTGTTCACAGAATATGACCCTCGGGCACTATGTAAGGAAAGAAAACAACTGAATACCTAATTGTGAAATGGAACCACAACCAAATACTGAATGTTGAAACTCAATCACCAATGTAGAGCCTAGAAATATTTCACTTTAAAAACATCCATCTGAATTTATGTGGTTTGATTCAGATTCAGGTAGAAAATTGAAGTGTCCAATCTAAAAGTTGAGCTCAAGATGAAAAAAAAACATTTGCTGAAATTGGTCAAATTTAGATACCAAAAAAAAAACAGATTCATTCAGAAATTAAACTTTTTGACTATACCCTAATTTTTAAACACAAAAACTTTTAGACATTTGCACAGAAAAAAACTGAATAGAACAACTTTAGAACAAAAAAGTAAATTGTCATGGAGATATAGTACACTTGGGCCAAATAACAAAACACCTTTTGTGGCCGCTAAACCTGCGTAAATAAGACAAAAAGAACCTGTAATTCTCAGAGAATCTGCAAAGGGTGCCAAGCAGTTGGTGCTCCAGTGCTATATGCACATATTTAAATGAGGTAACATTTGGTGAAAAATTGACCCATTTCTATAAAAATGAGCCAGGGCTAACAGCCATACATAGTTCAGGTGAAAATATGAGTATATTTAGAGAGTTTGTGCTAACTGAAGCACATTCACAAGAGGTATCACACCCAGACTTTCCAGTGATCAAGGCAGTGATGATTGTAGCCCGGCGAAGTAATGAGAAACATGAGGAGCGCACAGTTAAAGCATCACACTCTGACAAAATACTAAATACAGAGTTATAGAAAAATAAGAGACATCCCACAGATAGAAACGAATGAAAGGGCAGATAGAGTTAATAGATGAGATTAATAGATTAGAACAGTTTTTAGTAATTTTAGTAATCAATCAGAATATGAGTGGAAAGGTATTTCTGAATATTACTGAATATTACTGAAACCAGTGCAGAAAATTGCAAATGAACATTTAACAGTAGATCTAGATAGCTAGATAAAGACGTCTAGAAAAGTAAACATACTTAAATGTAATAAATTCTGTGGGATTCAACCGTATTATTTCAGCATTGTGTATCCAGTAGTGATTCAGTTTCACAAGTAGATTTTCACAGTTATAAGAATCAAATCCTTTGCATTGCATCCATAGCCAATGTGTTTTTGAGCAGACAGGTAACAATGTTAGACTATAAATTACAAAGAAATAGACTGTATTTGCATCAGTAATACTATAGGAATGGAATAATTCTTAATTTTGTTTGTCAGCTCTGCAGCTTTAAATTAATAGGTTCACCTAACTACACTATATATGTAGTATTACCACTTTGGCATGGTGCAGCGCCCTTGTGCTATTATTGTGTTAATTGATCTGGTCTGGTAATAGATTAGTAACATCAGTGTAGCCATCATAACCATCCACCCATGTAGCAAATGATAAATCATGTAGGCTAGTAGTTGGTCAAAATGTAATAATTTAAATCTTTTAATGAAGTTCCTTGCCAGAAGATGTCGTGATTGCTTATGACAACATTTAACAATTTACAATATGTAATAATGAACAACATTTTGCAGGAAATAATTAAAGCAAAACATTAATTTATTTATTACATTTTGACAAGTTACATCAGGGTACATTATTATTTGCTACATGCCTCAACATGGCAATGAACCATTTAACACATCTGATTGGAATTCAAAGTCAGCTGACTCAACAGTCCATTACAGCTGTGTGCCCTGAATATTTTGGTTTTATGTGTTGTTTTTTTGTGGAGTTATTTTGGTCCATTGTCTTGTTTGTTATAGGTCTACTGCTGCTGAATGAATGTGTTTGTGTTAACAGACGGAGCATGTCCCCCCATATGATGTGGTTCCCTCCATGAGGCCTGTAGTGCTGGTGGGACCCTCCCTCAAGGGTTATGAGGTGTGCAGAAAAATGTCCTAAAATATCCTTTTAATTTTGTCATTGATTACGGGCCTTTGTTCAAACAGCATAAATAGCACTGGTCACAGAATGACAGCCAAACCCCCCTCCAGAGATGTGATACATGTGATGTTTACCAGCACAAGAAGAACAAGAGTACAGAAAGGAGATGAGTCCTGTACGTCTTTCTCCCAAAATAGCTCGCTGTTGGTGCAGTTAATTGTGAGTGTGTCATCGCACACGTAACATCCAGATTGCAGCCAGACTAACAAGGAGACTTAAGAGGTCAGATGAAAATATGTTGTGTAATTGGCAGATTTGAGCTTTTCTGTAAAGGACAGTCTGATTACTTCCATTGCAGTTTATAAATTTATTTTGTTAAAAGGAATGCACAAAATATTCGGAGGAACAAAATAAAATAAAATAAAAAATCCTAACCACAAAACACTTGGAAGTATACAGACGACAGTGAAGTTCCTCTAGAAAAAGAGCCATTCATTCATTTACTCAACTGTCTGCTCACTCAGATAAGGCATCATATGCTGTGTTTTTTTAGCAGCAGAAGAAATGCCATCTGTCTTGTTCTCCTGCATTTGCCTGATGGATGGGGGCTTATTCATATTTAGGGTCATTACGGGGCTGGAGCCTATCCCAGCATGCACTAGGCAGGAAGCAGGAAAAACACTGTGGGCAGATTATCAGTCTATCACACCCCTAACACATTGACAAACACATTTAAACTCATCTATTGCAATTACAACACTTCAATCAAACAGTTTAATTTAACTATTAGAGGAAACCAGAGGACTGAACCAGGGTTGAGATTCATGTCGTTAACTGCTGGATATATTTGCCACAAGTTTTACTTATTCAACCTTTTTTAACCATGTTGAGATAAAAAGGAGCCATCTGACCAAGATGTGTTGCAATTACACTAAATATATGTCCAGTTGAATAGAAATGGGATTGTAAAATCATAAATAACAATTCTAAAACAGTCACGTAAATATCCGTATAATAATATAACTATAATGTAACCATAGAAATAACAAATACCAGTTTAAAACACTAACTGCTTATTTACGTTCTTTGCTGAACTCTTCCCTTTTTCTATGCAGGTGACAGACATGATGCAGAAAGCATTGTTTGACTTCCTTAAGCACAGATTTGATGGCAGGTAAGCCAAATATTAATCGTGCAAAGTAATGACCGTGTGTTTGATAGTTTGGTTAATGTCACACTTCAAGAGGGGTTGGACAACCACAAGGAAATCCTCAACATCACTGGCCTATTTGCTTCACATTTTGCAGACAAGTATTTTGTCCAATATATGAACTATACAAATCACATTACCAAGGATTCATCTAAGTGAATCTGTTTTCATGTTTTTAAAATGTTTATTGTTTTGTTCTTTTATAGGATATCTATCACACGAGTCACAGCAGATATATCATTAGCAAAGAGGTCTGTTCTCAACAACCCCAGTAAGAGGGCCATCATTGAAAGATCCAACACGCGCTCCAGCTTAGGTAAGAAGACTCTGCATGTTCCACTGTGCTCTGTTTATTTTTACTTTAGTCCGTTTTAAAAAGAAAACATAACTACTTTATTACGTAGAGGCTCAGCTACAGTACATTTAAACCTGTGTGAGCTGATTCTTTTAGCCACTTGGGGGCAGCAGAAACAAGCTGTGAACACTGACAAGTTATCACAATTTAATGTTGATATGGCTGATGTGTTAGCCTCCACTAACTCCTAAGGGAAGTATCTGCCAAGTGCTCCATGCAACACGCTAAAATGTTGTTTAGAGCTGAGCGGAGTTGCAGAACTGTATGATAATATTTTGTGGGGTTGTCTCTCTTTCACATTCAGGTATTTTTTTGATCCATTAATACTATAAAAGATTGATTAGCAGATATAAAAACAAAGCAGAACTGTGCAAATGTCTAAATGTATGTTGTGTGTTTTTTTATTGTATCATCAGCTGAGGTGCAAAGTGAGATTGAGAGGATCTTTGAGTTGGCTCGCTCCCTGCAGCTGGTGGTGCTTGATGCTGACACCATTAACCACCCAGCCCAGCTCCTCAAGACCTCCCTGGCCCCCATCATTGTTCATGTTAAAGTCTCCTCGCCAAAGGTAAGGAGTGTTGGGCGAACATAGCTAAATGTGAGAAACACATCTCAAAACAATAACATCAGTTTAACTCTCTGTGACAAGCACAATAGCAGGTTTCCCACTGAGTCATTCAGTTGGTGGAGACAAACAACAAGAACACCTAGACATGTTAAAGGTAACAGTCTTTATGTTAGGTTGATATTTAAACTAGCATGAAATACTGTAAAACTTTAAAGCCACTGATTAACATGCAAGGCTTTTTAATTTAGCGTGTGGAGTCAGTGGAGGCTTTAAATCTGCACCAAGTAATCTGCACAGTGGCACCTTTGCATGGAAGACAACGTCTGCTGCACTCTACACTGGGGCTACAGCAACGACCAGTCTAGTTAGTCTGGGTGTGGAGGGTGAATAATGTGATGTGCGACCACAAATCAGAAAAGATGCAGCATTAAATTCTGATTAAAACGGTGCACCTCGTTTAAAGGCAGTCAAATCCTGGTCAGGTGACTTTCACTCTTGATTTACACCGCACCCTCCTCGCATGCAAACTGCTCGCTTTGCTACAGCTGACCAGGAAAACTGACCAGTCCGCAAACAGATCAGGAAGCAGCAATATCACCTGTAAAAGCAGGATACTGAGGTCACATGTCCAAGTATCCATGTATCTAAAGGAAAGCCTTTAAAAACAAACCAATGTTTATTATTATTTGAAATGTGGTTTTATTTGTTTATTTAGTTACTTTGATACTGGATTCAAGTAAATACCCACCATTTATAGTTTTTAGAATATTAACTCCCCATCTGTTTTGGTGCGAGTGCACCCAAAGCTGCAATACTTTTGTTTCAGTGTAACTAGAACATTATGTACTCTCCTACTCTGCCATCCAGGTTCTGCAGAGGCTAGTCAAGTCCAGAGGGAAGTCCCAGAGCAAACACCTGAATGTGCAGCTTGTGGCAGCCGACAAATTGGCCCAGTGCCCTCCAGTAAGTGGCCATCATTATACTGGCTAATGGCCTCCTACATTTTTTATGTTAAAAAATGTAAATTAAAAATGTTTCCTATTTTCAAATGAGATTCAGACATATTTTAAAACCAAAATGAATGTTTTAAAAATATATTTTTGGACTCACACAAAACCTTGCAAACATGGAATATATATTTTGTATTTCATTTTATTTTCTCTATATTCACATATATTTTCACTAACTTCACGTATTATACTAACATTATACAAAATAACTCTACGCACAAACCTACTATGTCAACGTGGAGATCATCTATGTTTCATCTCATTTTCATCATTAGCTTCATACCTGGTTTCCTTCCTCTGACCATCTGCTGCTTACAGGAAATGTTTGACATCATCCTGGACGAGAACCAGCTGGAGGACGCCTGTGAGCATCTCGCTGAATACCTTGAGGCCTACTGGAAAGCGACCCATACCTCGATGGCAACGCCCCTAAACCCCCTGCTGGGACGCAACCTGGGCCCCACTACCCTCACCCCGTACCCCACCAGCATCTCTGGACTGCAGGTACACATCCACTAGCCCTAGGGTTTAATTTACTATTTATGTGTAGAGCTGCCCACACTGTGTGTGAGGAGATAATAAAAGTAAGAGAGAATGCCAGGATAACAGGAATCATGTCTCCCTTTCATTCAAACGCTTAGTGACCTGCCAAACCTCCTGATTCTGCATTATATTTGGAACAACGGTTCCAAAAGTCCAGCTTTTCCCCTGTACTTACCCGTGTCCTTGGTATGTTCATGTGATTAGCAGAGCCAAAGAATGCGGCAGAGCAACCACACGGGAGACAATTCTACCCCGAACGAACGGCGCAACCTGATGACCGCAGACGAAAATTACCACAACGAGCGGGCGCACAAGGGACGCAACCGCATGTCCTCTGGCTCACAGCATAGCCGGGAGCAGCAGGACCCCTACCAGGACTACCAGGACCCCTATCAGGATGCATACAAGCCACATCGCAATCGCAGTTCACCGGGCAGCTACAGCCATGACTCCCGGCACCGGCTCTGAGCCTCTTCTATCATCACCAGGGCGCAAACGGCCCAGATTCCACCCAAAATAAACGCTGCAACAGAGCCAAGATGGTCCCAAATTGTACCCTTTTGTTTCGGTTTGCGTTAATTTGTTTTGTCTACCTGGCTATTTTTCACTTAAAAAGTCCAACAAAATCCTGTTCAGGTGTTTGTTTTTAAGCAACCAGGGCAAACACTAGTCAATCAACAGCGCGAGTATTCGAAAGGTTCAGGAAGCCAACATTAACTACAACATTAATGCTGTAAAATGAATTATTTTAACTTACGTTTCTGGGACCTTTTGGGATTGTATGTCTGCTCAGCACACGTGCAGCGCAGATTGTGCTTGTTGCTAGTGGCAGCAAGCTAATTATGGATAGTGGTCAGATGGTGATGGTGTGTGGGCTTCTGAGTGCCTGGGATGCCGCACCAGGTCGGATGGAAGTCCACTGCACACAGACTGCTGAAGGCTGCTGACCCCTACCCTGGACCATGTATAAATCCTCTCACCATTTAGCTAATTGCATGCTGATAGATGATCAACCTCCGCATCCACTTCATTGATATTTTGTACCTAGCATTCTGGATTCTCCCATGATGAGATGTAGATACGGAGGTCCAATTTTCTAAATCACCTGATTGTGTGGATAGGCGGTAGGTGGTGGGTTTGTGTGGGGGAGTGCAGATGATATCTGGCTGCTAGTTTTGAAAACTGGTGCTTCACATTCCCAAACTATTTTGCTATTTGAAAGTCACTTTGAGCAAGGCCAGCTTTTCTGTAGCATAGCTTTAGGATTTAATTTGGGTGAAGACCCTCACCGTCAAAAGCTGAGCAGATTCTGATGGTGCTGGGATCAGATCTCAGTTACACTGTAGGAGGAGGCAATAATGCTCTGTTTTTAACATCTAGGACTTAGAGAGTTAGAGAAGGCAATAGCTGTGAAAGTTTGTCAGATAGTATAGTGAAATACGATAGCAAAATACTACTTGAGATGCCATTTGATGTTGTTGACATGTGGACCAGCAAAAAAACCAATGCTGTGAGAACCTTGAGAGCAATTTGGGATGTTTTTGTGTGAAGAATAGGATTGGGAACAGTCTTTCAGTTTGATAGACCTCATAGAGTATCTGCTGCTGAAACTACAGGTTGTTTTGCATTTATTAGCATTGAAATCAAAGCATTGTATAGCGTTAAAAACAAAGGTACGAATGTTGGTTAAGTCTTGCCATTGGTTTATGGCCATCGAAGTTCCTTCCTGTAGTTTTAGGGGATTAAAGCATTAAAAATGTGACATGGCAGGATCGGTTGCATCACGTTCATTCTCTGTGTAGCTGGCATGTTGTCCTGACTGCAGAGCATGTTCCCTCCAAAAGTAAAATAGAACCCTACTGTAATCAAGTTGATGTTTGTAGAACTATAGGGCACCTTTCTCCAAAAAAGAAGAAAAATAGAAAAGAAAAAGATGGCCCAAATTACACATGTCTCTGGATCCTTGAGGTTTGTAACTCAGTATGCTGAAACGGCTAACAGAAAACATTTAAGTATTGGTTTATGTCAAGTTTTTAAGAGTTTCAGTGGATTGCATGACTCAAAAATGGAGCCACCATCATGATAGCAGCTTCTATTAATTATGTTGTAAGGTAGAATGTGCACTGAAACAGCTGTCTAACAGTGAGACAACTCCAACCCACAAAAATTTAGATAATAATGGTGCTTTGTATGGAAGCACAGATCTGCCAATCATGATTTTAAAGCTTGTTATCATTATCATAATATACTGTACATGTTATTCTTTTAAAATATCAAACTATTTTGTGGTAACTTAACTATCTCCAGGGAATGGTTCAGTTCTAGCCTGAAAACAGGCTTTAAATTAATAATACATCTGGCTAAATGGCTAATTTAATTGAAAAGAACACTGTCAGAGGATAATGTTCTTCAAACTTCAAAGTCTGTCCACAAAGTCATTCCTCTCACCTTTTGAGAGAAAGACGCATCAGAAGAAAGTAAGCACCATTTGTTTATGTTGAAATAATTAGATAGAATATAGTAATTACGGTGAGTTGTTATCTGAAAAGTTTTGTCCATTTGAGTCAAGGCTTCCATAGGTGTTGACAGGGAGATCTTTGTGGAAAGACAAAAACAAAAGTGTGTCTTCTGATTCATGCGTTCTCCTGGCAGTGTGTCTTTGTTGTGCCCTCGATGAACTTAATAGGTGAGAAGATGGACAACTTAAGGTATAATGATAAAGAAGTTTATTATCAGTTCAGAACGCTTGTCAGTTTGCTTCCACAATGATACTTTCTAATGCCACAAAATGTTGCAATTCACAAAAAAATCTAATGGTGGAATTTTCTGTAACCTGTATGGAGGACCAAACTTGACAAACTAACTGATAAGACTAGAAATCAATAAATCATTTAAAGTAAATTAAAGTAAAGTAAGTTATATCCACATTATTATTATTTTTTAAAATGAAACTTAAGTTAATTTGAATATTTATTCAATCCTCCAATTGATTAATTTCTTTTCTGGTCAGTCAAGTTTGTTTCTTCAAATTTCTGCCGTCAGTCAAGAACGCCACACCAAAAAACACACAGTCAGGGAAATTTATTCTTTCAGGAAAATAAATCACCGTGAAACAAGTGATTGTTTTCCATATGTGCTCTCTGATATCAGATACATAAGTATATAATTGACCATATTTGTCAGAAGAGTTTTCTTTGGCATGTTTAGACGAATGTTGGAGCTGCTTTTAACTTTTAGACCCCTTCCCTTCTGACAAAAGCGATGTACCGTAGTGACCGCTGCAGCACCAGGTTAGCTTGGTGCCTTACAAACAGTGAAGGAACCTATTAACAAAATGCGCAGAAAAGAAATACTGGCTCAGTAGAGGATTCATTCCCTTAAATATACTGAAATATAATGATTTTTTTAACCTGAGATCTATACAGAGTGCTGTCTAACTAGTAAAGATTTGAATAATAAATCTAAAACTTATACAATTTAAAAAGAGCAAAAGATAAGTTGGAAACTGCTGCTTTTAGGGCAATTTCCATTTTTCTTAAATTAAAACATCAAATTAGTAAAAAATTGCTCACAGTGTGTTAAAGAACAACTCAACACCATATCTTGTATGGAGGTAAACTTTGCTGTAAGGTCCATGTCTGTACTTTATACCACCAACCTGAGTTTAGTTACTCTTTAAGTCAATCGTATCATGGACAAGAACATTGATATTGGACGATTCTGCAAAACCCCGGATTATGACAAACTTTTTCATTGTTCAGTGCAGACGTTATAAAAAAACTTGTTTAATCCGCACAAATGTTTGTGTCTACAAATGGCAAGCAATAACTTCCTAAAGTCTTGCTGTTACAGGAGGTACAGCAGAAAGTCCTCATGAAGCTACTGTTCCTCACCAAAAAATAGTCCAGCAAACAGACGGATTGAATAATGGCGATACAAAAAGTGTTTTTAAGGAGCCTTAGAGGTGCTGCTAGGTGGATTTTGCTATTTCGTACAGAGCGAGGCTAACTATTTCCCTCTGTTTCCAGTCTTATTGCTAAGCTAAGCTTACTGCTTACTGTAGATTTGTGTTGTACAGACCGAAATGTCTTACTCTCGGAAAGAAAGCAAATAGGCGTATTTCCCAAAATGTCAAACTACTGCCATACCTCAAACTCTTTCAGGAAAGGATTGTGGTTAGGGTTTTTAAGAAAGAAAATGTTAATTGTAGGATTCCGACAAAAACTCTGGTCTGCCATAATAAGTCGGAGTTTATACACGACCTCCACTCCCTTGATCTTTCCGTCACTACATAAAGGGCACACTACTTCTTGCACTGGCACTGAACGTAAATTGTGGTGTGCAGAATCGCCTAATATAAATGTTACAGGGCTTGCTAGGCAAGTCTTGACCATATGTATTTCATTTTCTATTGAAACTGGTGGGCAAGAGTGTCTCAAAATTATCACACTGTGTAACAAATTCTGTCCTATATAATAATAATAAGAAATACATGACTATCCCCAAGAAGTGTACAGCCTGACACAGTTTCAGAATGTCTTGAAGGGACCTCATTTGTGAGGCCTAATTAGAGCAACTTTCAAAGGAGATCATGGCTAAACACCGCACTCCTCCTCTTTTTATACCCTGACACCAACCTAAAGCCTGACCTGGTAATTAAATACTGATCAGATGTTTTTCCCATGATGCAAACTCTGTATAGATCAGGATGAAAGGAGGAAAATAATGTTGAAAAACTTGTATAGCACAAAAGAATAAGCAAAAAACTAAGGCGGGTTTTGAGCAACTGCTCCTACAATATGAATCTAGTATGAGGGCACAGAATACTTCCAAAATATGTATGTATTCTTTGCCCACATTCCCTGTTAATCTCTTTGTTGTACACTGTTGATAATGGACTGAAACCTCAAGACTGCAAATGGAAAACGCGTTTCAATGCTACTGTTTACAAGCACGCTTACCTGTCTCATTCTGCCCCATAGCATAAATCCCATTGGTTGATTGAACAGGGAGCCATTTTCCATTCAAAATCAAACCAACCAATGTTGAGCTGGGCTGCTTGAGACAATCAGAAGGGATTTCCAGACCAGCGTCCCACCATCCCTCTCTTTGTAAATGTGCTGAAATGATGAGAGACGTTTTGACCCTTTTGAGTTGTGGAAGTAGATCAGAACAAAATTACACCACGCTCACTCACAGACCTCTAAAAAACAGCCTGTCCTGGCTTTCCTTAACTTTAGTTTCACCTTTACCTCCTGCCAAACGTTTGTCTCAAAATGAAACTCATTACTAATTTTATTTTTCATGGATTCAATCTCAAAGTAACCACAAATACAGAACTTATAAGGAGGATTTTCTTTGGTAAGATGTAAAACAAAAGAAATTAAGCAAAAGAACAAATATTTATTCCAGTAGAAAAGTTATAGATAAATATTTGCTGGCCATTATTTTTATAACAAATAAATGTACATAATGTCTTTGAGAGATGCTATTTGCTGTATACATGTGCTGAAATGAGACAATGACGACCCACTTGGAACAACAGCAAGGTCCAGTATACAAAGTTTCAGTAATGTGCAATACAAAACGGCATGCTGTTTTAAAATGAGGAACTTCATGTACTGTACTATGCAACCGCAAACTGTGTACATCGCTTCATGCTGTGGCTTCTCCAACCACCCTTTTCCAAGCAGCTTCATCTGGACTTTTAAGGGATGTTTGTGTTGATATATTTTTTTTCTGTGGAAGATGAAAACCTAATGCGGTATTGCATGCATAATGTACCATTCTAATTTATAAAAAGGAATTAAAGAAAAATACATGAAATTGGAGGCGATTGTGTTTAAGGCAAAGCTACAAGTGACTTAAAACATTTCTTTTTCAAAATAAAAGTCGTTCTAAAGTTTTATAAGTGTAATGAATGTTTGATTAAGTCAAGACTTAAGATTTACTCTCATTTCATTATTTTATTCAGGATTTTATTTTATTTTTTTGGTGCATTTCAATTTGTTTTGAAAAGCTGCAAATCATTAACAAGGACTTTAACACAAATTTGGGAACTTGGAGAGAGTACAATAAAATCAGTTTATTTTGATTTCCAAAAATTGTCATTACCAAACTAAACCTAAACCTCTGTGAAGCCTGATAACTAGTGTTGAAAAGAATGCACTTCTACCAGCTGGCTGCTCCACTACAGCAGAGAGTAGCACTAGAGTCGGTTAGCTGTTGGCTACAACTTGAGCCTGTTTTTTGTCCTATGCCTTTATATTTTCTAGCACTGGCACGATTAAAAGTATGCTGAATTATTTATCAGCAGTTCCTATTTGCAATGTACTCATGGATGTACACACATCTATTACTGGATTACCTGTATAGAGATGAAAACTTAAAAAACGTGAAGATTCTCAGGCAAGTTCTGTAGTTATAAGGATTGTCTTTTTTTTCTGACTTCCAAGCAGATGTATGGAGTTTTATTCATGATGGACATCAAATGTGTAATAATATTATCAAAGAAGGTAAGTGAACCAATCACACTGAATCAATAAATATGTGTATCATGTCTGTGTATTCAGATTGCGGGCCAAATCAGCAGCCCAGACCACAATCACTAACTTATTAAGTTGTTATTGCTGTATATTATAAGTTATTGTTATTTATTATCCACTTTTTGTGAGCATTTCTTTACTTTGACCGATCACAATTTCTCTACTAGCACTAAAGTAGAACAAAACTGTTCGGCAAGACTGAACAATGGTTTGATTATTGTGCAAATGTGCTTCTTTTCTGAAATATTTTGCTATAATAATTTCAAACGTAGCACTGATAACTGCAGTGTCCAGTATTAATGGAAGGAGAAGGGGCGGATCCAGTTGAAGGCAGCTTCAGTGCAGCCTGGTTGATATGTATCACAAAGTGTGCTAAGTCATTTTTCCAAACCGGCTGCACTACATCCCCGAGAATAACGAGCCGGATCAACTGCAACACCGGGAGGACAGTTTTACCTAAGAGGGAGGAACGGAGAGTCCAGTTACATGCACGTTGGCCATGTTTGAGAGCTGACAGAATAGCCTATAAGCGAGGAATATAAAGTCATCCAGACATCAAATTTTCTTTAACCTGATTGTAAAAGTATCTTTAAGTCCACTCAGTTTTCCTCAGCTTACTGAATTGTGAACCTCATAGCGATAATTTCTTTTCATAATTTAGGTTTAGCATTTTTTATGTGACAACCAGCTGTTTTTTTGGCCTTCTTCCAAAAGAGTTCAGCTTTATTGACATTGTCTCCAACATCAAAACTGCAGTTTACCTATCTTCCTGGCTTTGAGTACCCTTTCCTGTGGTGTAGAGTGTAATGTAGAGTATGTTATTTTGATGTAAATTTTTATTGTAACTACCACTTTTAGCTGATAACTGTTTGTTCCATCCTTGCTATTATTTCCTTTCAGTACCTAAGAGATTGGCGTGGAAGTGCCACAAGGCCAGCAGCTGACTCGGGAAACACAAACTCTCCTCGACCTGAAACGCAGACTGCAGGGCCTTTATACCGTCAGGCTGCCTGTGTCACGGCTTGGCTCTCAGCAGCACACACACCCCCTCCACCACATTCAGCAGCAGCAAGACGCAGGATGCTATACACATAATAATCAGGAATACTGTCTTCTCCCATGCACGGGGAAGGACATTATGAGGACATGAATCCGCTGCACATGAACAGTGAGTGTCCACCCGGAAATCGTAGAGTAAGACTGTGCCACAACAAATCCAACCTGTAATAGAAACATAATCATGTCATGTCCTCATGTTTATTAATGCAGATTTTAAAGTTAAGCCCTATCATTTCTTTAGTTTTTGCCTACATACAAAAATACATTGGAAAAAAGTGTTGTTTAGAATCACTTTATATGACAATAATTCTCGTTCTCTGTTTGACCATGATAATTTTTTATTTTGACCATATTTTATCAATATAATAATCAAAATTTCTATGCATGAAGCCAAATGTTTTCTGATCTGATATCTACGTCAAACAATTATCTATACTGCCCTGCAAAGGCAGAGAACAGTACAGAAAAGCTGAATAAATGTGTTCAGGCTGCGTAAAACTGCTAACAGGTATATAGGATGTCATGCCTGTTGTCTTTTTGGACTTGTATCTTACAATAAAAATCATCAATTTGGACCATAGGTGAGGCCAAAAACAGCACTGGTGTTGGAAAAATGTGAGGAAATAAGGGGTGATGCACAAAACACACACACAAAAAAAATTCTCTTTCAGCTTTCTGTGATCAATATATTTAAATTAATGATAACGTATTAATTAATTCATTTACAATATAATCAATTCAGATATCCGAGATATCTGATTGGTGGGTTGAGGAAGCAGACTGCTCAACGGCGCTCAATGATTGGTCAGTTTAGGGACTTAGAGAGTGTGCCAGGGAATGAAAACCAGGTGCTGCCTCGTTTCTCTTTAACAAACAGCAGAGGGCGCTGCTGATGCTTCACAGGAGACAGAGCTCAGACTGAATTATAAACTAATTTATAATCATATGTACATCATTTCTATGTGCTTACAAAATAATGCATCAGTGATAATGAGCCAAAAAGGCTTATCATATGCCATTTGTCATGTTCTTTTGTTTTATTTCCTGACAATTATATCATTTGTAATTATATATGTAGCGCTGTTATCTTGATTTAATACTGATTTTCCATTGTATAAAGAAATATATTTTTGGGAATACTGACAGTTCAAGTCAGTTTTTTCAGAACTACATAAAGTTTCTAATCAATATTGCTGTTTTATTTCATTTTGTTGTTGTTGTTGTTGTTTACGATTGAAGCGCACAGCCCAGCTAGCTGTACCACCATCGAGATGACTGATGAGTAAAAGATGGTAGATTTCAGGACTCCAGTGTGGCACCGACAGCTCACACTGTAACACAGAGACCCCCTTTCTTCGGCTGCTCATCTCGCCGCGACGCGACTTCGCTCGACTCGGCGAACTGACCCGAAGACGCTGCGGCGGCAGGTGGAAACGCTGCAAGGAGCGGATCATACGAGCTCGTCCAGCTCCGGATCTTTGTGAATCTGCTCCATAAAGATGTGCGGAGGACGTGAGGGGGGACGACAGAGACTGGAGGAAAACAAAAAGAAGACGAGTTTCTGCTGAGTGATGAGGTCAGTCAGAGGCTGAAAGCTACCAAACACACACAAACACAGCTAACATGCTAACGACGCTACAGTTGGTAAACTGGCTGTTTTGGGCCCAAAAAAACAAAAACAAACGACACATCGGTCAAATTCACCCGAATGATGCCGCGCGAAAGTTAGAGATTACTGTGAGAAAGGACACGACGTTTTATATCGCTTTTGTTTAATCTCCCCACAGAATGGTCTCATTTTTGTGATGAACTTTACTGGAATCATTCTGCATGCTTTGACACAACAACATGCCATTTCGGTAATAACAGAAGGTCTTCACGCTGCGTGTAATTTACAAGGTGTGAGTTTACAAAACAACCACACAACAAAGTCACATCCAGTCCTCTCTCCCTTAAGATCTTCTACCACTGGTGGCACAACATGTTTGTGACTATTCATTGATTAATGGCTGATTGATTCAATTATTCACTGTATCTGCCAGGAACACAGTTGGAAATAAGTGACCTGTGTGTGTAAGTCTTTACTCTTGAGGCAATTCACAGGCTGCAACTATTGTCAGCATCTGTTATTAAAACAATCTCTGTTTTTTTTAACTGCTTTACAGTTGGCCATAAAGTCTGACTTTTATTCCTGTTATTGTAGGCAGACTTCAGAAATCCAAATAGGTCATTTAGTGGTTCCTAAAAACACATTTTCATCAATTAAATCTTAAATCTTAACTGCATTTTAAATGTCAGCAGTCACCATTAATGTCAAAATTTTATTTCTATTGTAGGAAAGAGTGACTGAGGTTGAAGCTCTATTTTTAATGAAGATGAGAAAAGTTACCGCGTTCAGAAAATTATATAAAAACATTTTTAGTCTTTAAAGTCATTGTTCCTGGATTTTAACCAAACAGTGCCATTATTTTTTGCTTTTATTTATTTGGTTTCTCTGGGAAATTCTAAAAAAAAAA
>JAPMOB010246791.1:0-23925 GCA_029875015.1 Lepomis gibbosus | reverse complement strand
CTGTTGTCAGCCTATGGCTGTCAGCGACTACTGAGAGGGGCCCCCTTGAGGGGGATTCCGATAACAGTGTCATTGCACTTCTGCATCTATCAAAGGGGCGTGGGTGCTCACAGTTTGTCGTTGCATTTTATTCTTAAACAGTTGTTGTCTTGGGGCCCCAGTCCAGCTCGGGGCCCCAAGCAATTGCTTGGTTTGCCTGTCCTGTCGCGACGGGCCTGATAATCAAGGATGGACACATTCAGACTTCACAAGCACTTCAGGTAACAGGAGTAACCACTTTTTTCCCTTTTCTTCTCTGGTACCATGCAGTTTACACCGATAAATCTATGAATTAGACTTTGGGGGTTATTGTTTTAAATGAACTGAACGCTTGAACAAAGTGAGTTACAGTAGCTAAGTTCCATTAAGTACAGTGTTTGTAGAGTGTGAAATTTTGTGAGTGTTTCAGCTAGCCACGCCAATGTCAAGTTATTGCGTGTTTTAAAAATTGGACTGCATCTGAGCGGAATTTATTGCCCACCCGGACGAGAGGAAACCTGTTGCACCATCGGTGACGACGGGGGAAAGACTTTATCTAGGCTTGCTGCAGAGTGACTGGTGTGAGGAACCGTTTTCCTGCGGATTGAGGACTGTTAATCAGACTTTGGGGTGGTGAGTAACCCGGTTTTCACTGATGGTCACTGTAAGCGGCCACCATCTTTATTGTGGCCCAACCACAGTATACAGTATACATATATATACAGTATACATATACAGTCTATGGGCCCAACACACACCAGCAACGATCAGGCCTGCATTAGGGGGGGTCATAATTTAAGAACTTTGCTGGCATTTTTGTTTGTTTTTCATTATAGGTGTGCCCACTAGTATTTCAAGAGCAGTTACATGTTGTGAAGGTTTGAATAGTTCATCTTAAGTAAGTGTCTACTGGGTGTTTATAAGCATTCAAGGTGATTTTCAAAGGTTTAAGTGAGGTTGAGTTGACTACTTACCCATAGGGAAGAGACCATCAAATCCTCAACTGGTGTAAATTTGATTGAAGTGAAATCCTCAACTGGTATTTGTTTTGGTGAGAATGGGTAATAGAGGCATTTATGCACTAGACATTTTTGTTTTGTTTTCCTTTATTCAGACCTCAGTATTAGTTTAATAAATGTGCTTTTTTGATACTTTAAAGAATGTAATGTGGTTCATGTGACTAGTGTCCATGATTAGCAGGGTGTTAAGGGTGCATTATAGGATCCCACAAACATAGTTTAATAGTCTTATTTCTTTATCATGTAGACAGTCACCCACTCAATACATCTGAGTAGTACAGTAAAAATACTTAAATACTTAAATTAAACAGTAATAGGTCTAAAGTCATTCTGTTCAGTCCCCCAAATTTCCTCAGCTCTTTGGGTGCTAATCTTGGCTGTTGTTCAGTCATGTTTCTTCCAGCTCAGGATAATCTTTAAAATGAGTTGATTTTTAATAATTGTTGCTTTACAAAAAGTGGTGCACCCTTTTATCTACTCCCGGCTTGATTATTGCAACAAACTTTATTTGAGTATCAGCCAAGGCTTCCACCACTGTCTCCAGCTGGCACAAAATAGTGCTGCTCAACTTGTTAACGGTACAAAGAGGCACAATCACATCACTTGCTTGCCTCAGTACACTGGCTCCCTGTTAGATTTTGAATTTATTTAAAAATTTAATTGCTCCACTTTTAAGGACTTAAATGGCCTTGCTCCTAAATACATCTCATATAATTTGATCTGGTATGTGCCCTTTCAACCATTGAGATCCACAGCTGATTACTCCCAGGTCTCAACTTGTGACAAAGCTTTTGCTATTAGAGCTCCCACAATCTAGAACACTCTCCCTACTGAACTGAGACACAACAACTCTAAGCTCCTTTTAAATCTCTTCTTAAAAATATTTCTGTCCGTCAAAGCTCTTGGAAATGTTTGTGTTATTGTTTTCACTGTTTATTCCTATTTTTTTTATATCTTATCCATTTCAAGAAATTCAATTTCAAGTGGGTCTAGCAAAGGATTGCTAATTGTCAATATGCAAATTGAACAATGCGGAGTCAGTCATGTAGTTGCATCTTGGACTTTAAAAAAACTTCTCAAAAATAAATCTAGTCTAGTTAAAAGCCAAACCTATTATTTTAAATAGACTAGACATTATATATGTCTTCTGAGAGGTCAAAGGTCAGGAACAGAGCCAACTAAGCTCTGAAAGGGTTCAACTGAGTGGTGTGTATATTATCTTTTTTGAAATCATAATCCACAAACAACAACATTCTCAGTTGTAAGATGTTCTTTGGAAACTTAGCTAGTCCTTTTTATCCCTTGACATTATCTTCTCAGCTTTCAATGTCGGGCCTTTTCCCAGCCATAAATCCAGTCTCCTACAAAATGCCTTAAAAACCATGTAATTGTACATTGCAAACCAAACAGATTCCTTTGTTGATTACTGCACAGACACAGAGGCCAGCTGGAAAGTTTCCCTTCTAGATTTGGCCCTGAAGACAGAGGAGCAGACAGGAGAAACATTGGTGGGTTAACAGGGTGGCAGGGTAGCCTAGTGAGATACCCTTCCCAAACCGAAGGGTCAAGGAATCGATTTGCACTCCCACAAATGTAGGTTCACCTACAGCAGTTTGTAAATGACTACAAAAATTATAAAAGTATTTACAAAAGTACTAAAAATACAAATCAATTTAAATTCAATTAAACTTTAATATCCAGATGATTTAATTTATGATACTTCAGCTGACACCTAAACTACATGAAGACATCTACAAAGTAGATAGAAATTGAATTGAAATTGGTCATGTGAACACAATTGTATCTAATTTCTCATTTATGTCACAAATTATTCTGACCCTCCTTTTCTGCTGTAACATTGTTTTATGTATCACGCTGTGGGTGTCCCTGCAGTGTTAGTATGACTGTATCTCTCACATTCTTCCTTGTCAGATAGACTATCATCTAGTGTGGACTGAAAGGTAAACAGGACCCAGGGGGTCTGGGATCTCCAGCCTGCATTCACTCCTCAGTGTCAGAGTCAAGTGTTAGCTAATGGAGCCTGTCAAAATCCCTGTAGCCTAAAACCACCTGCCTTGAGAGACCTTGTGTGTGGATGTCAACTCATAGTAATACCCACTAGCCTGCAGCTAGATTCAATACTGCACTGTCACACTTGATTTATACACTAAGTGGAGAGGAATAAATGCCACAATTAATCTTAATTAAGCCTGGGTAATCCTGACAGAACACTATTAGCTGTGACTTGTGTGACCTCTAAATTGAAAATGCCTCTGAGTTGACTTGGTCAGTATGGTCAATTAGATTTAAAATGCAACTATGTGCAGAATTTTCATTTCATTTATTTTTTTATAAATGTTTTTTCAGTAAATTTGATATTCTGTATATATTTGAATCATGTTTATGATTACTTTTGTTGTGTCTGGGTAGATGGGTATTAATAGAACTAAATGTACCCCATCTGAACATGTGTTCTTTGAACATTAACACACACATGCCCATGCATATAGAAAGAATAAACTTTTATTGATATCACTTTCCAATAATTATAAATATGAATTTATTGGGAGATGAAGTATTACATGTCAAAATAAATAATTAAAATGGCATAATTGTTGCACGTGATTAACGTTACAATTTGTTGTTTTGTTAAAACCTAAAACAATTGATGAGTGATTATTTGACTAGTTGATTAATATAAAATTAATAAGCATTGTTGTGATAACCAGTTAATTGTATTTTCTACAACAAAAATAATCGGGTATGACTTGAATATGAATATTTGGTGTTTTTTGTTGTAATCTATGATAGTAAACATAATATGATTTTGGACTGTTGGGCTCAGACTACAGTAGCTAATAGCTATGTGTTCTGATGTCTGTCAACTGTGTGCTTAGTCAACTAAGAAATAAACAAACAATTCTTAGATATTTGTTATGGTAATGGCGCATTTCAAAGTGACTTTATCATTCAAAAATGTATACAAGATTAGAAAATCTACATATTTATAAAATTTACATTTTATGATAAAGTTTTTTTTTTAAATTTGCTTTCAGAATATTCACCAATATTCACCATATATTCCCAAGATGAAGACTAAATCTTCATGTTCAAAAGTATGACAGTTATGAACGATTTAGAAAAAGACAGCATAATAATGGACAAATTACACTTATACGTGTTTTTATACTTATATAATTATAATTACTTTTACTAATTTAAATACACAGTATGTAGGCTGTATAGAGTTATTATTTATTAATCGTACTATTTAAATTTCATTAGTAGGATGATGCTTTTCTTATACAACTATAATAGTTAACCAGTAATCCATTAAAATGACATATTTCAGTGTTTTGCAGATGATGAATCTTGCATATTTATTTTTTGCAGCAAATAAGAACTTAGGCAGTGACCAGCAGTTGTAATACTAAAGAAGGCTATACGATCCAACTCCCTTCAAAGAGTATGTATGTGTATTTCAAAGATAATGGGTGTATAATGTATTGTAACTTTTTGTGAAAATTAACCCGTGAGCCTGCTTAAAAGAGATCCAGCTACTATCCTTCTCAAGATATAACCCCTCAGTTGTCCTGGTGTTCACACATGCAGTGTTCATTCATGCTGCAGACACACTGCCAGTCGTTTGACTCAACCTGGCTCTCAAATCGCATTACTAGCAGCTGTTATGTGAGCTGGAGAGCTGCAACGAGTTCTGGAAAGTAGCTAATGCAGGCTCAAAAAGTCTTGTATTTGTAGCTGCAGAATTTGCTATTTCCTGTAAAAGTTAACAGTATTTATTCATCCTGTATTCATACAGGCTAAATTAGTTGAGCATTTTACAGCCTGCTATGGTTACAGATACACTGAAGTTAGATAAATTAACATTGAAAGAACAGATGCAGGCTCAGTTATAGCAGGAGGATTGATTTTAGATGTTGATTTTAGGTGGCTTTGCAGATTACTCCATGACATCAGTGTGCTTACAGTAAACGAAATGAGATACAAGATTTTTCCGACAAGCGTTTTTTAGATAAATAAATCCCACTGGTTATTACGTCTCTCAGTCAGGGAAGACCAGCCAACCTTATCATATAAAATGCAGTGGTGAGTATAGTTGTAATTATTTTGAGTAATGAGCCAGAGAGCAAATGATAAACCGGATCTCAGGGCCTAAATGGAAAGATAGCGTCATGTTTATAAAATTACATCCTAATTGTATAGAATTGAGAGGAAAACCCTTTTAATAATCTTTCTACACCTCTGAGGGATGCTACTGCTGTTTCTTTACAAAAAGCCATTATTTTATTGTATTTTTGGGGGATTTTTAAGGTTGTACATGAAACAATAATTATGACGGAGCAGCTCCGTCACAGACTGCGGGCAGTCCACGCACACACTCCCTGCTCCCTTTCATTAAGGCGTTCATAAACCTCTCTATTATGTAATTTTCCTTTACCGTTTTAGTAGCGCGATCAAGGGTGCACACTTGGTAGCTCTCCTCTTTTTTTTTTTTAACATACATTTAAACAAATATAAACACTTACTATGTGTCGAGGTGCATTGCAGGTTTGCTCTGTTGTTTCCCGTCCACTTTAGCAAAACAGGAGCGTAACATTTCTGTCTTTTAAATAGCATGTCCTTAAAAGTTTCATGGTCATGTGAACTGCACCGGTTTCTGGTTGTAATAATAATTTGTGTTGCAAATAACTTTTTCAGGGGGAGGAAAATGTATGTAGTGACCGGTATAATTATTGTTAAAAAGATCCATCCATCCATCTATTGTCAACTGATTATCCTGTGTACAGGGTCGCGGGGGGGCTGGAGCCCATCCCAGCCGACATTGGGCGAAAGGCAGGGTACACCCTGGACAGGTCGCCAGTCCATCGCAGGGCAAAAAGATATTGGAGTTTAATAGATGTAAATGCTTTTATCTAGTTAAGAAAATGTATTTATTATATTTTTATGTGATTGTTATGTGGTAACAATACCTGGCGAATCAAACTGATTCTGATTGTTTTCAGTTTTGTTTTCTGTAAACAAGATATTTTCACTGTTTGCAACTTGGAGGCCGGCATAATAAAAATCACTATTTTTTGACTGTGTTTTTCCCAATTTTTTGAGGACTTTGAAAGAGATTGTTCTACAATAATAAAGCTTACAATGAAGAACCCTCTTGGCTTTGTACTTGGGCATTAATTATTCTTGAAGTTTACAATGTGAACATATTGGCATGTCAGAGAGGCAGTACGAGGAAGATGGCTGACTGTTTGAAGCTCTGGCAGGGTGTAGCTGCCCATTACAAATGTTACAGCATTCTGTATCTCTGGAACTGGAGAAATGCTTTTTATTTGCATTAATTACCAAATTAAGACTAATAAGTGCAAATTACAATGCATTAAAGGAAAGTTGTACTTTCACAGTGACTAAATGAACAGAAGAGCAGCACACTATTAAATAGCATCACCTGTAGAAAGCTGTGTCCTCCTTTAACATCTCTTTGAATATGTATTTTATGAGGGTTGTGACCAAGAAAGGAAAGAGCTCTTAAATATATGTAATTTAAATTTACATTTGGCAGATGCTTTTATCCAAAGCAACTTACGTTTGAGGAACAACATACAAGCATCAATACAGCAAGAGATCTACAAGTGACAATACATACTAGTAAGAGCAGCAATACATACTAGTAACAGCTAATGGCACATACAGCATCAATGGGGTAAATACCTAGGGAAAGAAGTAAGAGTTAACAAAACAGTGCAATCAATACAAGAGAATTGTAAGGGGATAGAAGAAGAGCACAGGAAGTGCATGTTGGAGGTTAGGGGTCTAAGTGTACGTGTACAAGTGTGGAAAAAACACTGCTTTACGGTCAGCATATGTAGCTGGTAATTATCATAAGCAACATTATCCTGTGACCAGTTATGATGCAATGTTAGTTTTGACCACCCTAAATAATTCAAACATAAGTGACTTTACACTACTTTCTCATTACTGCCATTTGTCTATCTGGATATTGTAATACATAAAAGGGTGTGCTAGTAGTAGTTCTCATGATTGGATAAATCAAAATTAATGTTTTCTGTGTTGAATCAAATTGATTGATAAATAACATTTGCCAGTGTGTTATTAAATCAAGAATACCCAATTGAGAGCTGGAACATAACATGAATTCATCAGCTGCAGTCTAACTTCCATTTGATTGATGTACATCGACCTCCTGCTACTTTTAGGTGGGTATAATAAATCTGGGCCTACTAACACCGTGGACTACATGCTTTTTAAAGGCTTGCGTTGGATCAACCCAGGGTCAATGAATGCAATCACATGATCTTAATGTCTCCTACAGAGCACACTACGCAGCAAGTGTTTCTCCTTCCTCATGCAATGGAAACTCCATACAGCTTCTCTGCCAGTCAGCACACACCAACAAAATATGCAGCCAAGAAAACTTGACAGTACTGAGTGTGTTCTTCCCAGATGGCGTGCCCGATGTATCAGCCAAACATGATGTGCCCTCAGCTGCACATACAAACAAATATCAAATGCTTTCATTCACATGCAAATATAGCTGTAAACTTGGTTTGTCACGCACACCCAACCATGGTTACATGCTCACATCTATCCATGGGCATATGTTCCCTTAACAGACTTGTTTGGATTCCTGAGTGGTTAGTTAGTCTGTAGGCTTATCTGGCCGCTGAGACCAACGTCAGAGTGCATGTGTAGAGGAAGGAGCACTTTCCTCATGAATTGGGGTAATAACAAGCTGTGCTGGGTTTTCTTGCCCAGCACAGATTAGATCAGAGCCAGGGCCTGATGGTTTTGTCTGTCTGAGAGCTCCAAGTCTTTGGCTTTTACCACTTGGACTACGTGTAGACCCCTCTCCCCAGGGAATTGTCCAGCTGAAGCCAAGCAAAGTAGACTGCTGCAGGGAAAGTTCAAGTCCAGCACACATAGGTCTGAGCACCAGGAAGTACAGACAGGAAATGACCTGGGCCTTTGGAAGTCATTAAACTCTTAATCTGATACCACAGGGATAGGACACACTTCAGCAGCTCCCCTTGCCTCTCCTGTGGATATTCAGACTTTCCAGTGAATCTTTCAGTTTGTAATTTCAGTTTTTCTGCTGCACAAGATGTTTTTTGTTTGATGTGATTTGTGGTGATGTTTTATCTAAATTATTAAATCCATTAATGGTTTTATCTTAATATTTTAAAATCCAGCATATCATGCCAAACCAACATACTTCCAACAGAGGAATCATAATTGTAATGTTGATGTCAAATATTGATCAAATACAAATAAAAAAAGAACTCTTCGATTTCTTTTTGTTGTTTTTGTAGGTCTTGTTTTGTGTGGCAGCAATGTTATTTGTATCCTTTTTAAGTTGCTATGTTACACATCCCCCATGAACCTCACAGTGGTAGGATAGTGAGCACAATAGTGCTGTGCACAAGTCTGGCAAAAGGGGGTGTTTAAATTTTTAAACATATGCCATTTTAGCACTTTAATTATTGAACGCTCTCAGTGAGGCGTGAATAACTTTTGCATAATGCAGACCCAGAGAAATGTTTCAGCACCATATATTCTGATAAATTTGGCTCATGTCTGTACGTACTGTATTACTCATTATAGTTTTCTAAAGGAGAAAAGAGTTTGTTTTGCATCACAGGACTTGAAACTCAGCAAAATGTGTTGTCAACATGAAAACAAATTCATGGAGAAGATGACCATGACTTTATGACGTATTCATCAGGCCTCCTGTAGTTGAGTGAATACCATTGTAGGAGTATTAGTGCTTATACACAAGCATGTCAGCACAGATTACTGAAGGCACAAGGAGGAGAATCCAGATTCACTAAGTGTCCTTTTCCTCACCTTAGAACCTCATATTCAGGCAAAATACTCAATGACTGTGTTGTAACATAGAGGAAACATGCATGATGTTTAAAGTGCAAAGTTAGAACATTTTCTTGCTCACAATATTTTACTTTAAATATGCTGATAACTATTACTGTGTTTCAGCTACTCAAAACGTGTACCCCTCATTCTTAATCATTATTTCAACAATAACATGTATCTCCACTGGCTTTGCCTTTAAAGGGAAACAGAGATCTGTTGGTACGGAGCGTCTCTTATAAACACTCCTGACACAGGGTGATGTTCTGTGTATCCCAGGGCACACGTGCCTTCTGTAAATTGGACCATATCTCTTTTGCTCTAAACCAAATAGGAGTCAGATGAAGCTTATCATTCAATAACTGGGGAAGACAAATATTACAGCTTTGATTCAATTAATTTTTTGTAATTTTGTGCCTTAAAATATAGCAATGAAATCTAGGGTTTCCTGGTAGATTAAACACACGTCTTCTCTCTGTGCCAACTCTCTTGAATCACTGTTTAAACAACGTCAATCAGAGAAATCCCTTTTACCAACAGAGCACTGCATTTATAGATTAATCCAGTCAAATGCTTTTGCTAAGCTGCTGCTAACTGACTATTATATTTATGTCAATTTCCATGGCAATCTAGTAAACATATTTAGGGGTTGAGTACTTGACCAAGTGACTTGACGTGAACATGAAGAAAACAAATGACGGAAAACGTAGGGAGAATGAAGTGCTTCAACAAACACTAGAAGTGTGTGCATTGTCACTCCCATCAGTTTGGCATTATAGCCAAAATGTCCTCAATATCTCCCTTTTGCTCAACAGCATATTGTGAGTTTTGGGAATAGGTATGCTTGGATTGCAGACAATATGAACATGGGAAAAATACATTTACAAAAGAGGCAAACTTTGCTATTTTATGCATGCAGTAAAAATACAAAGGTGATTTACTAACTCTGAGACGTAAAGGCCCTAGGTCTTTCTCCTCTTTCAGTCCAGTTCTAAAGCACATCTGGATTTGCAAAGCTAATTATTAATTTTTTTACTGCTAGGGTCAGGCTTTCACTCATCAATGACATGGCATTTTTATGTTATGCCAGATCTCTACCGCATCTCTGAGACTATAACAGGGTGTTCAGGAATTGTGAAGTTAGAAGAATTTCATTCCTGTCATGTGATGTGAGGTAAATAAATAATGGCTTTTAAATGACTTGTTAAAACTTAACATATAGTACATATTGTACTTGGCAGAGGCTCATGAGCGACTAGGATCAAGTACAATTTTCCCCTGATGTTTACAACTCTTCGGCTTAACCAAATGACAACTGTAAGCTGTTAGAGAGATTTCTCATTTTTGTCAGTTTACTTAAGACAGCCTTTCCTCCATTAAATGACGTCAAACAGCCACTGGTTAGACTAAATAGGGCTTTTTAAAGTCTGTTGCCATCTACACAACTGTCCTCATGCTGTTCTTAATGCAAGATTTTAAGTCCGTCCTTCTCAGTTGATGAAGGGAGAAAAGTGAATTGGTGGAGATGCTTTATATTCTCATTTTAAGAGGCAAAAATGTTGCCTTAAAAGTCTCTGTTTAGGGTATCATGTAGGTGTTTCCCATAAAATGTTATTGATAGAGGAGGGAACAAGAGTGGAGAGTGAGTCTGTAAATGGAGGCCTCAATCCGCCTTCTTCCTCTTGAGGGACCACACACTATATGGATCACTTCTTCCTCTTCTCTGGTCCAAGAACAGGCTGATGTGTGCCGGCGCCATGCTCTGTGATGGCAACCAGGATAAACGGTACAAACAGCGGGGGATACATGGCAGCTTAAAAGCCTCTGTCCCAAATAAAAGTTGGGAAAAAAACAACTAAAAAACCCCCAGAAACAGACTGAGGGGCTGTCAGAATCTAAAGATGAAGACCAGCCATGTGAGATTCGAAATGATTGGACAGAGCTGGAATGAGGCAGAGTCCTTTGCTGCTGCTTTTCAGGGACAGGAAGTATGCTGTGGTGTCCTGTCTTCTCTCTGCCTCTCTGTTTAGGTGCCAGTTTGCCTGTCTCCTGTCTTTATCTGTGTGCTTTTTTGAGCACCAACCCTCAAAAGGTCAGCCAACATCAAGCTGAAATCTCATTCTCTCCTTTTCATCACAGAGCTAAATCGTGTTTTACAGCAAATCACCTGACAAGGGATTCAGAAAAACTGACTTTTATGAAGGTCTACGGAAGTTTGGAGGATTTGGCCTCAGGAGAGGAAAGTTGACTTGTATGCTTCACTGAAATCCCACAGCTGTTGGCTGCCTCTGAGTGGCACCCTAAATTGTTCCGTAGCTTTTCATCCTGAATGATTGTTTGTGTCTGGCATTTGACAGACCAATAGCATGTACTTCAGATTCCTCTGTGTATAAAGTCCTCCCTAAGAAGCCAGACACATTCTCCGATAGCATATTTACACCCCAGGAGAATTAAGTGGTCTGCCAGCCTGCAATGCCACTAAATTATTACATACAGCTTGAAATCTGACCTTTTCTCTCCTGATACTGTTTCTGATACCTAAACTCGAGCCCCATACAGGGCTCCAATACCAGCGCTCACTATTTCCCAAATTTAAAATCTGTCAACCTCACTGCCGGGAATTTATTGGCATAATTTGCATGTAAGGTAACATGAGACTTTCACGTCAAAAGGAATCATTTTCAGCCTCATTTTCAAGTGATGTCTTGGCCTCTCATCCAACAGACACTGAGCAACATTATCATAAACTTGGAGTCATGTTTGTATCCACCTGATGAATGAAAGTCCAGTATTTACTCTTATTTAGCTCAGTTTTTAGTGAATTCCACGTGAGGAACATATGTGGCTCTTCACCAGTTCATCAGCTAGTTGCTAACTTTCTCTGTCCGATGGTTCGTGCTGAACAGGTAGAGTTATTAAGTTTTTCCACTGAATGGGAGCAGTGAGAGTGAACCAAAGCAGTGAAGTTGTCATGTGATCCATTGTTAGTAGAAATATTTATTATAATCATTTTAACAACTCTGCCCTTGACAGTTTATGAGATTGTGTTGTTGGAATGCACCTCAGCTTCATGTTTTTTAATATATCCCAACCTTAGGGAAGAAAACTTCTATTTTTCTTCATTGTCATCACCTTAAAAAGAATGGAGGTCCTTTATAGTTTTTTGTTCTCAGACTGAAACAATTATGTCGTTTATAAGATAAAACATGAGCTCTTGTCTTCTGTGCCACGCTATTGAGCCTTTTCAGCATGTAGAAAGGAAAATTATCCATGCAGAACTTTAGACTGAAGCCATGACTGAATAAATAAAAGTAACAGCAGAAACACTGAATGTTATACTGACACTGAAGAAAAATGATGGCTCTGCAACATATGATTGATACCCAATCTGATTAAAAGGGTAAATATTGGAATGGTGCATCCCCGCTTTTACCATACATCCATCAAAAGTGGAGTGAGAACATTGCTAGGAACAAAGATCCTGGTAAAGAATCAGGAAAAGTCATATTTGCTATCCTGAACTATGAACTGTGAAAAATTCATGTACATTCATGTGTACAACAGGGCTCATAATCGATCAAACACATTTTGTTGATACAAAGGGAAAACTTGTGTATCTAAAATGTCAACTGCTCCAAGCCTGAAAAAAACAGCTTGTTTTTATTTCATCCAGTTGGCTTGGAAAGAGTTTCATCAGCGTGAGTGTCATGGGATTTTGTCATCCCATAAAGGTCCTTGTGATCTTTAAGTTGAAGAAAATCAACAGAAGTGGAGTTGCACAATTTCTCCCAACAGTGATGATTCCTTATGAGGGTTTTTCCTGGTAATTAGATATTTAAACAGCAGAAGTATTTTGCAGTCAATAAGAATCTGTTTGATTGTTGTTTGTGATTATGCTTCTGGAAAAGGTTGGCCATTGCCCTCCACCTTTTTCCCGACTGGAAAGTTGCCGTGAAGCACTTTACCCATGACCCCCTGTTTCCCTGACAAGTGAATAGTGCCTAAGGATCTGTTTCTGGGCCTCAGCTCCCGACAGCATTCCTCATGTTTAGGAAAACATGTAAACTGACGTCGAAAAAATAAAAGTGAGCAGTCAGCTCCCTTGGCCTTTCTCGGCTGGCCCAGATGCCCATATGAAAGCTGACTTTTGTGTGCTGAACAACTCTCATACAAGGTGGACGGCCTGTGTTTTTCCTGGCATGTCTTGAACAAACACAGACCAATTACACTGGGCTGCCTGGTGTGTCAAGCCATGATCTACAGTTTTATTTTGCATTATTTGAGAAGGCTTAGGAAGTAAATCTGTACTCCACAGAACAAGAGAGACAGATATATATATATATAATAGAAGTTCCTGCAGTTTCCCTGGGTTAGCATAAATCCCAGACTCAAGCAGATATCTAGTGTCTAAGACAAGCAGCACGTCCCACGCCAGCTAACTGCCACATGGTCTGAGCGAGCTGCGGTGGCAGAGAAGCTTTTAAAACTTTGATGTGAAAAATATTAAAAACTCATACATGCAACTTTCCTAACTACATTGAATATATATGCAATAAAATGTGTGGCTCCTTTCCCACTCAAACCTTGCAATTGCATTATTCATCTGAGGCAGTGCTTCAACTTTCTCTCTTTCTCTCCCCGCAGTGCTCCCACCCACACCAGTGAATTAAGTACCCGTCTTCTAATTCAATCCCAGCATTCTTCCCCATCGTTCTCCAAAAACTGAGCCCTACTAGTGTGTACATGTTCTGCTTGTATGTGCATGGTGGAAACATGGCAGATTGAGATGATATGATGTATGAAGTATTCAGATCCAAAAGATATTTGATGAGTTTATGCATAAAGAAATGTTTTTGTCTGTTATCTGTAATGTTGGAGGACAGATCAACAGTAACAAAAGTAGCAAAACCACACTGTAAAAATACTACTTTACAAGTAAAAGTCCCGCACCTCTGAGTGTTATACTGTTATATGTATTACATTGTTGGATTATTATAACCAATTGCAACATTTTACTGTTGTAGTTAGTTGAGATGGACTTAATTAACTATTTTGTAATATAAAATTTAGTGATTTAATCTATTATGATGCATGAGTTGAATGTTATGAGCACATTGTGTGTTTTGATGTAAAATTAATTTTTAAGATAACTAGAGTTACTATAGCTATCAAATAAATGTAGTACAATATTTCCCACTGCAGTGTAATATCCCTAGAAGTCTAAAGTAGCATGAAATGGAAATTCTCAAGTACAGTTTAAGTACCTCAGAATTGTACCCAGGTACTTGACAAACTGTGCCACTGACTGTATGCATGTGTTTACAATTAGGCTTTTCAATTAAATATTATTAAATGCTCCTGAAGCAGTTTTGTCTATGTTGTGTTGATTTGTTTAATTGTTCAATAATGTTTTATACAAATAAATCTTTAATTTAAAGTCTGTTAAGGTTTTACAGTTTGCTTTGCTGTATATTTATCTCATTAAGAATATATATAATAATTTAATTAGCATTTGTTCAGGTGTCCCACTGGTTGAATGTGATTTCAGAGGAAATATTCACATGCTAACACTTTTTTTTGTCATGAAAATGAGCAACAATTAAGATACTGAATATCAAAACCAAAACCGTTATTGGTAGTCTCTCTACAAACTTATTTTTAATGCCATCTGCTTTTAAAAATCTGTCTGCTAAACCAGTGTGTGATTGCAAGTGTGTTTTAGTTTGCATGTGCATGTACTGTGTATAGACACCTGTTTGGCTCTGTGTGCCACCTTCTTCTGGAGCATGTTACACCAACAAGCTCCAGAAGAAGGTGGCACACAGAGCCTTTCCTCAACAGTGGATTATTTTCATTACTGATTCATCTGCAGATCATTTTCTCTATTGATCCAGTCATCGTTTGGTCTTTAAAAATTTGGAGATTCAGTTTACTGTTAAGTAAGACAAAGAAAAGCAATGGTGGGACCATCAAATGTTTGGCATGTTTGCTTGAAAATGGACTAATCTACTATGAAAACTGTATCTGACAGATCAATTAATCGCTTTAATCATTGCAGCTATAGATCACATATTTTTGTATTTGTCATTTTACCAGAGGGGATTACATTTTGCATCGATAGCATTGGCTTTATCTCATCATGTTTGGCTTGAGCATTTTATGTCAGTAGATAGGATTTATAAATTAAATGTAGATATCTAAATCCTATACCTCTCTTGTGCCAACGAATCCCTGGATTGTACATCATTTCAATTTGAATATTGATGGAAGCAGTTTGGAAGATGTTGAGATCATTGACCCAGACTCATACATAATGCAGTAGGCTCTACTGTAGGTTCCTGCTCCATTTTTGCCCAGATTGTGTAATACAAGATAGCACCGACTGATTACAATTTGAGTTAACCACATCAGCTCATCCATGTTTCTGAAGAGAAAGGCCGGTTGTTTATTCCTCAGGTCTGGCACTGGGAGGCCCCTGTTCTGTGGGCTCTCTTGCAACTGTGTGTACATACACTTAGGCAGATAAATGACTGTCAGGAAGTGTGTGCACGTGCATTTCTGTATATGATGGTGGTCTTTGTCTGTGTATGTGTGTGTCTGTGTGTGAGATAGGTGTCCACGGCACCTCAGTGGAAACTTGGCCATGAGCCGACAAGTGCCCATGAGGGCTGGTAAACAGGCTGCGATGGATCTCCTTCTGCACACAAGTGCCAAAAACAATGTAAACTTATTTCCATCACTCCATTTAGCCACTCACTCTTCTTTTTTACTTGTGTTCCTTAGTCTTTTAACTTTGAATCACGCTGTATCCAATTTTTAATGTAGAATAACATATAGCTCGTCTAACATTTAATAGCACAGTCTGCTTTTTGTATCTCATTGCAATTGCTGCCAAACAGACAGCTTAGTGTATAGTTATATTTAAGATTACTGAACACTACTTAAAGTCAGATTTGCCTTAAGTGTAAATCAGCTGTGAGGTATGTCATATTTTGGATATGAGGAGAGCATATAGCGGCTGCAGGGTGAAGTGGATTAGGGCCGGTGAAGGTCTCAGCGAGGTCACATCAAATGACTGCCCCCCATGCAACATCCAAACCAGATGTCTGATGAATTGCTCCTCATAAAAGATTCCTCTTTTACAATGGACCATGGTATTGCCAAATAGGGTAAGACCATTGCGTGTGCAGTCCCCAGTCGTTAAAATTCTTACGGGTAATTCAGAATGGCCTCTAGACGTGTTTGTCGAGACAACTACAAGAAAATTTCCCAGTGATCTTGTCCTGAGATGCTGGGTGTGGTGGCTGCTGAGGACTGTAGTGATTCATCTTCATTTGAATCAGAAAGTGATGCTTTTCATAAGGGAAAGATTCAGGTTATGATAAGTTGCATGCTTCCTGACCATTGACAGTTTGCAGGAAAACAAGGACAGCTGTTGGCTTTCACATTTGATAACACGGGTGTTGTTCCAGACATTTGACATCTGGCCCAACTGTAGTTGTTCTTTTGTTTTCCAGCCTATAACATAATCTATATCATTTTATATTTCATTACCACACAGATATAGTTATTTTGGACAACCTTTTGGCCCTCATATGATGGATTTGTCTCTTAAATGTAAAAGAACACCAACAATAAGTGCACCACGGTATCCTACAAGTTAAATTAATACTTGTATATCCCTGTTCTCTGGCTGACTTAAACTCCTTTCTCTTTTGTGTTGCTCATATCTCCTGTTTGTACAGAAGGAATGTTTCGGTTCCTGTCACCCATGATATAAACCAGTCAGATTAAGTAGTAATTTTCAAATCTTCCAACGAAAAGTTACCTTTGGGCCCTGATAAGGTGAAAAAACAGATGTCGCAAAAATCTGCTCACACTTGGAACTGGCAGCTGTCCTGTGTGATACACTACATTGAAAGGGATGTCTGGCACTTAGTGAGCATGTGCTGAGAGGTGATGGACAGGACCTGGCCTTCTTGTGCTCCTATCGCTCCCTGTTAGCGCTTCTTCTCCTCCCATGCTTCCCATTAATCACAAATGACAAGGGATACACAGATTTCAAGATTTCAAGAACATCTGCATCACAAACACAAGGCCTGCTAAATATGCTGCTTCTCTGTTTTGAAGGCTGCAGGATTTCCATAAATTAATGAAGGACGTGGGGCTGCAAAAGCATGGCATGACAGAGCATTGTCTATTAGAATGCTCCATCTTCATTTAGATACTGTGAGAAGACCAGATGTGGAAAAGCCTCACCCTAACCCTAAATGTACAGTAAAACAGCATGTGTGTGTGAGCGTGTGCATATGTCAGAGAGAGAAAAGGTAGAATTAAGAAAGAGACAGAGACTGACTACATGCACAGTATGTTTGTCAGTTTCTTTGTGTGTGCATCAGCAAATGTGAGTGAGATTACATGTGCTTGCTTGGCTGTAGATGTCGGTATATGTGAGAGGGTGTGATCCCATGAGAGCGTTGCATGGACATCTGAGGAAACACACGTGTGTCTCCTGATCTGTGAACACATGTACTTCTGCACAAAGAAGACCCCATCATCACTGACACTTAATGTGGGATGAATATTTCAGTGACCCAGTGGAGTGGGGACATTAGGAGTCAAGCTGGAGTCCAACCACAGAACTATTCTAGGAATTTACTGCAAAACAGTTGGCATGCAGGGCTCCCATTTCTTTCATCAGCATCTAGACGCTTCTCCCCAGGTTGAATTCGTAATCTTGTAAAGACATTACAAAGATAAAACATGGTCTGAAATGTTAATGCCTAAACATACCATATTTATTTGGAGGAACTCACCAGGAAAATATAGGTCAATCCCATTTTAAAACAGTTTTAAAAACGAAATATATTAATAATATTATTATTGTTTTTTTTTACAAAAAAACTAAGGTATTCAAAACTGTTCAAGACGAAATAAATGTAAACATTAAGTCAGATCTAGTGAGGACAACGCCTGCTGGGCTGGCTGAGGAAAGATTTGGGGGTTTCACTGCTGCTGCAATATCTTGCTCCCTGTGTGGAGTCGGAACTCGGGGGTGTGAATGAGCTGAGACTCACGGCTGGTTGGAGAGCTGGTGACAAACACTGCGGATTTGCCCCTCAAAACGTCGAGCAATAATCTGACGGACACTCACTCAAACTGCTTAAATAGAGTATAAAGACCGAGAAGTGCCCAAACAATGGACACAGAGAGTGCGTTTTATCGCTGAATGTTCACGGAACGGGACTAATGTTTTGCAAAGACTGCTGCTGCTGCTGCAAGGACCGGGTCGTGGAGCTAGAAGGCGAAGACAGGGGCAGAAGAAGTCAAAGAAACGGCACTCCACAAAGGAGGGCAAAGCAGGACGACTGTGTGCAGAGAAGCAGTGCCCTAGAGCTGTATAACAACTGAGTTACTAAGAGTCATTCGGGCTCCTTTCGTGCGCTTTCGGGCAGCAGTTCCTCAACCCTCACCTGGAAAAACAAAGCGAATGCGTTCAGCGGGGGCACATCTCCATGCGTAAATGGAGACGCATCGGTGCGTATTCGCCGTACTTTTTCATTGCGCATACAATAAATAATGTTTGTTTTGTCACTAAGTCATGCCCTGTCCCATGACCACACTGGTATAGATGCATTATAGACTTCCTCATACTTCATATCTGCCATGAGTGATGGCGATGCCTGCAGAATATGACAGTACCGGTGCGCAGAGCAGTACACATGAAAAAAGCTTCAGCGCACCGGATCGCAATGGATATGTGAAAACATGTGTCATCCCACTGTACCGTGAACGAGATTACGAGTCGTGGGTGAGGCTAATGTTCACAAAAATATGGAGTTCCCAGAGACTCCGGAGTGCAGTATGTGCAGGTTCGCTTTCGGTTTTTCTCGCTCTGTTGGTCAAATGTGCAGACTGGAAAGCTGAAGCCAGCAGCAGCAGCGCTGACAACAGACTCTCGCATTCATCGTCTCCCATTCACTTCGTTACAGGCTGCGCGGCGGAGCTGTTGCAAACTTGCTGGAGTGTGGTTTCGCCATTGTTCACCCTTGTATGTGCCTTCTTTTGGGTCGGTGTCTACTTAATCCACTGCGGGGTTCTAATCCAGACCGCCCTCTCACTCCTAACCTTGTGCCACCTGGGCGAAGCAGCGGCATGGTCTCTCCTGGACGGGACAGATGAGCAGCTGTTTTCATTCACGACAGCAGCCGTGGTCGTGCTCATCTGCGTGGCCACCGGCGCACTCATGGTAGCACGGCTGAATCAGGGCATATCTGTGATCGTTTTCATCAGCTTAGTCAGGACTATCTCACTCTTCTCGCTGCACAAAGTACGGGCCACTTGGAGACCGTACGTAGCGTACCTGGTTGGAGTGCTGGGCATCCTGCTGGCGAGGTATGCTGACAAGCTCCTTCCCAGCCAAGGGAGACACAAGGAGGGCTGCACCCTTGTGACTGGAGCCAGGGAAGAGATCCCTGTATTTAAAAGGCGCAGGAGGTCCAGTTCTGTGATAGCCTCAGACATGGCACACAGTCAGTCCAACAGTAAGTCACATCGCCGGACCTCTCTGCCATGCATCCAGAGGGACCAGGTAAGAAGTTTCTGTCCCATTCAACTTTTCTATTTCTGGCTTGTTTTCTTCTTCCAGTAACGAGTTTTGTGTTTAAGGCGAGGAGGGAAAAGGAGGGAGCAGTGAAATGGCAATAAAACAAGGACTGTTGGCCTTTTATGACTTGGATTAGAATTTTCAGTATTATTTTACTATTATTATGGCTGTTAAGCAATAAATGTAAAATTGAGGGTTAGGGAGGTTTTATAAATTTCATGTAGGCCTATGTCATGTGTGTAACAACAGCAATAATAATGATACATTATTATAGATTATTATTATTGTTATTGTTGTTATTATTATTGTTATTATTATTATTATTAGTATTATTATTACTAGTATTATTGTGGTAATAGTGGTAGTAGTATGTTTTTACATGTTATGATCCTGTTTTGCACTGCAGTGTGGATAGCAGCTTGGGTGTGCTTTGGGGTTTGATCTTATTGATCTGATCATATTTCTACTGATATCTTGTCATATTCTGCACAGTCAATTGCAGCCATTGGCAAACAAATCAAGATTTATAACAAATTACAATACGTTTTTTTCTACTTTACCTTCACAGGAACATTGTAATACAATACTTCATTAGAATTACTTTTTTCATGAATTAATTATATTCTATGTTTTACTAAAATGATTAAGTAAACCTAATTTTCCAAATTTTCTTCTAAAAACGCTGTACCCATCACACCATTGTAATGATTTTATCATAAAGACATATACAGTATAGTTACAGGTGGAGCTCTCTTCTGTCATTTGAAAATAAAGTACCAAATTTGGTATTTTGTTACTAAAGGGATGCTATTATAGAAACAGCTTTTAAGTGCTGACGAGAAAGGGAAGCTGAGGATACGATGTCAGTGATTCATCTCACCTCTAATTATTTATGTCAAACATTTTCCCCAGATAATTTCTGAGCCACTGCCACAAAAATGACAAATGCCTTTTTATCTTTCTGTCCTGGACTTTAATACCACTTGCTCTTCATCACTTATTGTGGCTCACTGTCCTCAAAACCCCAGAAATGTAGCAGCTCTGGCTTTTAAACTTCCTCTCTGATATTGATACACATGCGTACCTGTGTTAAAAGGAGACTTGGCTGGACTCATATCAGCCCTTCTGCCCACCTTATGGAAAATCAATGAGCATGTGAATGGGAAACAGACTTTTGGAATGATCAAAGCTCTCGTTGTGACCTGTGAGTGCAGTTAGGTTGGGAGATGAGAGGCTGCACTGTCAGCCCAGCCACTTGAAAGATGCCCTCAGCTCTCCGGGCTAGTTAGCGTTGTAGTGTGCTTGTTTGTTTTTCTTTGTGGTCACACGCGCGCGCACACACACACACACACACACTCCTGCACATACACAAATCAGATATGAAAAAGACTCATAGATATTTTACAGTTTACACATTATTCTGATTTAGGTTTGATGTTTCAGCTAAAGATTACTCAAGTGTCAATCATTATTAAATTGATAGGCAGTAGTTGCTTTACTGCAGTAGTGGAGTAAGGGAGTAAGAATGTATCTTTGTTTTTCAATGAGAAAATGGCAGGCTAAAAAGTTTACCTTGAATAGGTACTGTAAAGAAACAAGTCCAGACGGAAGATTATTTCACACTCTGTTGCGTTTTAAAGAGCAATGATGGAATGAGAAATCAGTCTCAGTATGTATTTACATATACAAAGAAAACAATATATTTAGTAAACATTATTGTTTATATCTTTTTTGCCTTGTTGCATTATGCATTATAAAGTTATACCTTCCAACTATAATCTCATGCTTTGTGATCATGCATTACAAACAAGAAGGAAACTGTATATAGGTAAATGTTTATTATTTTCCTCACTTCAAACTTTAGCATTTTCATTATGGTAAGAGTGAACATTTATTTTCAGTCATAGCAATGTACCATTTCAAAGACACAAAACAGGATGGATACCAGTACATTTGGATCCAGACTCCATTACTTTAAGGGACTCAAGATGATGTTACTTAGAGAACAATAAAAGCAGCCCAAATCAAGACATTAGTCGTAAACATCTCTTATTGATGCAACTACGGCCATTAACATGTTTTGTCTGCTTTAGATTTTTTTTCTTGCAGCAATGTTCCAATCAAAGCTGAGCGGAATGGAACTAGCAGACAAACAAAGTAGACAATATCATGCAAAGATGTATAGGATATAGGATAGGCAAATATAAGCCTTGGGCTTCAGCCTATTCCTTTTTTGGAATTATTCCTTTTAAATGTTGCAAGTTATTTTGTGTGAATGGATTGGTGTAGACATATATAAGATTTTTGTAAAATGCATATTCACACAAATTGTCATTCTTTGTGCATTATAATTTAATCCAAAATAAACCATTCATTCATTCATGATCTCTATAAATGTTTTCTTGTGAGCCAATAAAAGCAGCCGTGATCAGGCTGTCTTAATAGTATGTGAGAGTTAAGTTTAGAATATAATAGATTTTCTGCAACAAAACCTGAGTGTTCTACTGTTCACTCGCATCTCTGCTAAGCAGTTGACCAGTCGTGGCCTGCCTGTAATTGAGACACATGGCGTACATATGCTGTCTTAACCGTGTCTTGTCTGTGTGGTCTGTAATGTGTAAACAAGCCCATGCTGACCCGCACTAGTCATCACCTCGCTCACACGGAGCTCTGGCTTCCCTAAGGGGTCAGCTGACGTTTGGGGGCCACAATACAACCACCATATGGTGATGGGAACAGCCGAGATGCCAGACAGCATAAAGTGTCTAACTGACCCTGCTGGGGGAAAAAATAAAGGTGAACTACATGGCCATAACATGTCCATAATTTTCTAAGTACTGTTTCTCATTTATACTGCCGAAAGAGGCTGAATGACGTTTTAACAGTTCTGCCCTTTTGCTATGTTCAATAGAGTTATGATGTTTTAAAGAAGCAGTAAGAGCACCATGACAAGGAATAGATCTGCACTTTGTTGACGTGACAATGTTTGCATTAGTGCTGTGCGTCTCAAGTGTTTGAAGAACAGTGTGAGGTTGGATGAAGGATTACAGTTGATGCTTAACTTTGTTTTTCTCGGGAAACTTCTCTCACAGACCTTAGTCTAATATAAAGGCTCTTCAGATTGACAGTCACTGTGTAAAAACAGTTTATTCAGAAAATAATTAGAACAAAGAGGAATCCCTCTGTAATGCCCCCCGCAGCTCGGCCAAAGCCATACTCTGAAGCTATACTTTAATCCGCACAACTGTAGATTTAATAAACAGCCATTTCCCCTCCTTTTTGATTACAAATTGGCTGCCAGCACCTATCAACTCACTAAGGAAGTGCATTTCACAATCCTGGGGTCATCCTTCCCATCATGAGCATAATAAAAGAAAGTCATTATCAGCTGATCTGATAGCAGTTAGTGGGTGCCTCTGTGGGATCGTTCTTCTTCTTGGGTTAATACAAAATGACAGGCTGGTCTTCTTTGTTTCAGTTGGGGGATGTTGAACTGGAGGAAGAGGTGTGGACTTGTGGTGTGGATTGCTTTTCACATCATGTAAGGAAATTTGAGTCCAAGGCTCTCCTGCTGCAGACATCAATGTTGTCATAGAACTTTCTCTCCTCTCCAACAGAGGAAAGCAGTTTGCCATGTTGCCAGCACACATCAAATGTCTTTGACTAAACCTACTTGAACTACACAGTTTGAGCGGAGCCAATTAGCCAGGAAGGCTAGTGGACATTAGCAAGAAACTTCTGTTTTTTAGATGATTCTCTGTATGAGGTGTTGGAGCCACTCCCTTTGTCAGTAGCTCCACCCTCTTCACAGGGCTCTGCTCTCTGTCCTCTCCCTGACACCAACACAAATATTATCCCAACCAGAGGAGGAAATTCTTTCTTAACTTGGATGATAAAGATATTCTTGAAATCTATGGTAATGACTTCCTGTGGAATGGGATCCAAACATAATTACTGTTGCTGTTGTAAATGTTTCCTGTTACTCTATTTTTGCTGCACCGTCCATAATTGAATTGTGTTTTGGATGGAGGAGGTTGTTGATAGCCTGTAGGGCAGTGATTTACCACTGGGCCACTGTGCACTCTCATCCCAAACAGCTTGTTTGTATTCTAAACACATAAGCTCATGGGATATGATGGTTTTTCTTTGACTGGACTGGCCTCTGAGTTAGAAACAGTCTCATTGAAAGCCTCCCCCTGCTTTGGGAAAGAAAGCTGATATCAGCATGGGGTTGTGTGTCTTGTGATTGGGCGATCCACTTCACACTTTCAATCCCCGTTCAGTCCTGGTGTATAAGCTGTACTCTGTGTGTGTGTGTGTGTGTGTGTGTGTGTGTGTGTGTGTGTGTGTGTGTGTGTGTGTGTGTGTGTGTGTGTG
>JAPMOB010246785.1:0-10176 GCA_029875015.1 Lepomis gibbosus | reverse complement strand
GGTAAAGGCTTGGGCGATATGATAGTAGATATCTCGAAAGTAGAAATGTGTCCAACAGAGATTTGGCAAAACCATTTCCACCACGGGAGATATGCCTTAGTGTCTCTATATAATGTCTCCATGCAAAATATGTGGGCATGCTCAGGGCAGACCATGTAACATGTCAACGCTGTATTCCCTCATGATAACACGATTCTCACGTAAGTGAGTGACAAGAAAACATGGCGGAGAATGAAATTGTAAACACAGAGCAGGAGGAGCTGTTTTTCTCTGTCCAGGGAAGGTTAAAGATAAAGTAAGGATACTGGAAGTTGCCTCACCTTTCATTTAAGAGGCTTCTTCATTTCTAAGACTGGCAGGGAATCCCTCCTATTTAACTTCTGTGTGAGATACACTGATTTAAGCCAAGTAGAATATAGCTGAAGTAGGCAGCAGTGATATTTTCCACAAAGATGTCCAAAACAACAATCTCCAAAACAAGTACATAAACCTAGAATGTCTGTGTATGACCTGTTACGTATGTTTGTGTTTAGGGCTGCAACTGTGCAATATAGAAATGCATCCGCAACATGGCACAAGCCGACTAGAGACTACCCTGGCATATTCTCAAGAGGCTATTTTTTAGTAAAGGCAAAGCAGGCGCAAACATCACCACCTTTAACAGCACCAGCTTTTAAAGTGCACCAAAAAACACTATCAACTGGAGTCATGCACTTTGTCACCTGTTTATGGCTCTCAGCATTGAGTTAGTTCTCCTGGCTTTAAAACACTATTGACAAAGTGCCTGCCCCTTTTGTCATGCTACATTATGCAGAGCACTGCTGCCATCAGAGCTGTAGACAGCCCTGCAGCCAGACTTTCAATGTAGTTTTCACATCCATGGTGACAAGTAATATGGCTCAAGCACATTGATAAGGGTCCAGGGCTATTACAGTTGAGCGGGCTCTAGAGGGAGTAAATGTGTCAATAAACTCCAGACAGGGTATCTGAACTGTATCAAATTATCGCTTGAGGCCTCTCTAGCATGAAATTATGTGTTTGATAATAAAACTAACAGAGTTTTCTGAAAGGTTTAACTACTTCCATCAACACACTTTTAATTAAAAACCAGTACTATTAGTATTGACATATCCTTCCATGTGTTACAGGAAGCAGCAAAATGTATAGACTAGATCTAAATCCATATAGTACTGCAGGAGTGAGCTGGCATTTTTGCACTTCTGGTTCCTTGGATTAAAGTGAATGGGTTTTTACCTAGATAACAAAAATATGGTCTGTGGTTAACACAAGCTTAAGAGATTTTCACATTTTGTTCTATGACACAAAATATGTCAGTTGCTAAGAAGTGGCTAAATGTGCAACAGAGGTTGTCGGGGACATTATATGTTATCACGCCAAACAACGAAAAATCAAATTACAAATTGGAAGCGTAGTGGTAGTGACACTGAAGTAATACGACCGCAGTGTAGTACGTTTACAACCTAACATTAGCTTTAAACTTCTGGTTATTGCATTTACCCTTCAAAAATGAAAAAGTCTTTTCATGTTCATCTACACCACACAGCCTAGAGAAGTCAGTCTGGCCTGCTGAATTGAATGCAATCCACAGACTTAATACAATGTGGAGTTACCATGACCAAGAAAATTAGTTCAAGTAAGACCTCAGACTGGATTATCCTGATACTTCATGCTTTCCTTTGATTCATGTAGCAAATTAAACATTCAAGACAGAGACAAGAACTGACACACGAATTGTCATTAACTGCTCCACTACACTCAATATATGAAAACATTTTAAATTACATGAGAATATTAGAGTATGGGTTATAAAATGCCACATTTCATTGGCATAAAACCTCATTCTGTAATGGTAAAATTGAAAATACATAACATCAGCAAGTGAAAGGCACAACCAGACATTAAACCGCCCTGGCTGTGCTGAGATGAATTCATGTTTCATTGCTTCCTTTGTATTGCTGCCCCTGTGTCACTGTGACATGTTTTGTTCAACACCGAAGGGAAATGCAGTAATCTTTCACCAACCTGCCTCTTCCAAGGGGAAAAGACACATTAAGAACAAAAAAAGTGTACAGAAACAGCATGTCGCTTTAATGACTGACTGTTGGAAGGTTGAAACTGTGCGGATAAATGCCACCAATCTTTGAGCCATAAATATTGTAGAAAATAATCCGCGTCTGCAAGCAATGCATTTAAAAGATGCTGTGCAGTCAGCACAGCAAACAACCAAAGATCGTCAAATTCAGCACACAACGCCAGAGTTACTGAATGACTCACTGGGGCAATAAGTCATCTAACACTCAGAATTGCTTTATGATTGTGTGCTTAGAGGCATTTTCAGACTGCTGAACAGAATGAAAGTGTTGAATTGACACCACAACCCCTTAGGTCCAAGTTTCTCTGCACTGCACTAAATAATTAACAATTGTGATAATCTCAGCAAGCACTTAAGTCTCTGGGCCAAACTAATACCATGAAAAATGTTTGTTTTTAACTCTGAGCTACAGACAACCTTTACCAGAACAGTGAGACAGCAGCGGAGAAACAAGTTCATGTGGTATGATTTAATACAGGTGGGCTGCTGCAACCTGCCGTTGTTTGTAATCCATCCTGATTAACACCCAAGCAGGTCAGACTGAGGGTACAGACTGTGAGCAATGGAGGTGGAAAGGGCTCTGCATCAACAGATGGTCGGAGACTAACGAGAGGCTGGATAGGCTGTGCAGCCATGAGATGCTTTAACACATCACTTCTGGCATTTCAAAGCTCAACAAACAACCTGCAGTTGAGAGTTAAGGCCTGTACCAGTTCCCTTCACAGTTCTCACATTAAGTTTCTAAGAAGCACCAGATGCTATATCACTTCATCAGTCAATTGTCAAGATCAGAGCATGGATCTGATCTAATGGGCTGAAGTTTGATAAAATGTTTCGCTAAAAATTCATCTTTACTTTGTTTTATAGCATGCATGTAAGTTTTAGCATTAAAAGGATTATTCTTTCTAAAAAATATGCATCGTACACGTAGTTTTGCTTAAAAAATCTGGTCCATCTATCTTTGTTTCTGATTAGCCTGAAAAACTTGTGCTGGTTTCTTTTACATTTTGAGATTTTCAACATACTTTAGTAAATGAAACTAACAATTATTTTAATATCAAATCATTTAGTCTATAAAATGTCAGGAGAAATGAACAACGGCCATCATAAATTTCCATAGCCTGTGGTAACTCCAAAGTTGTTTTGCAATTTACATTGCTTCAACATTGAGATGCTGGAATTCGATTTAATAAACCTACGTTTATGTTGTACGTTTTTATGTTTTACGTTTTACGTTTTTATGTTGTAACATGACTAATCTTCATGTTACAACATAAAAAGTATTCATTGCACTATCAATAGTATGTTTAGTCTTGGTTCAAGGGAAAGTGTTGCTGTCTACCTGGACAGGGGGTATTTTTTCCCAATTTCAGCATGGGGGTCCTGCTGGCGAATAGCTCGAATGGCGGTGGGTGCTGTGAACATGGAGGAGGCTCCGTTTTCAGACAGGACACGGAAGAATGCCCCAGGGTCTGGAGTTCCCACAGGCTTACCCTGTAAACAGGCAGTATGGCAACAACTGGTTAGTTCACAAACTATAACATGGATGCTGGCATATGATATCATATGATGGACTGCCTATAAAGCAAATAGCAAATACATAGAAGCATAAAAAGATTATTCCACAGTACAAATTCACTTCAACCGTTAACTACAAATCATGAATATTCATAGTGCAGCTGTTTAAGATGGAGAGGCACACTGGAGGCTGCCGTCCAGACAGATGGGCCCAGAAATCCATGGCTTAGAGAAAACAGTTGAACTATAGGCATATGGTTTGTCTAGAAGAAAAGATATAGACAAAAGAAGCCTGCCGGCACATGCTTCCGAAAGCAATTTCCATAGTGTTTCTAGTATTCAACTAGCATATCCCTACAGTGAAACAACATCTCAAAAGAATGAGAATGGTAAACAACAGCAGTGAATTCTGGCAGTCATTTTTTCCCTGGATAAATATTTGTGTCTGTGTATTGATCAGAGGAAAGAAAAGGTCAGCATCATCATGTCTGAAGATAACCGGGCTGCTAGAACATGAGCCACGTGAGACAACCAGTGAGGCTGGAGTCAAAAGTTATTTAAAGAAGAGAGATTAATTCATTGCTCAGTTGTGCTGCTTCCTAAGGGAAAGAGAAAGTCAGAGTGCTAATGCAAATACCCACATCACTCGCACTGGTCTAGAAATGTTGTTACATGCTGATATGCAGCCTGCACTCCACTCCACTAGCCAATGGGTTGTCAACACACAAAGCAAAGCCAAATCACCTGAAATAATCGGATGCATCAATATCAAGTGTTAAAAACGCACATTCATGCTTGTTTATTCCTTTACCATTCATGTTTATGAGAAGTTAGCATGTCAATGTTATGCTCAGTGGACAGGCTGTGCCCTTATCATTTTTAGTTTAATTATACAATTCTTTACAACGTTTAAATGGAATAATAAAAGATCAAGAATAAGGCTGAATTTATTACATTCAATGCAGGTCAGTTTCCCAGTTTCTATTGGTACTATTGTGCTGAATTATTAAAATAATTTTGGGTACTTGAATGTCAGTATGATGAACACAAATACTTCTTCTGAACCACTGCAAAAGAATGCATTCAATACAGTTACTTTTGAAACATTAAATTATTTCACCAAATGTATTCAGCAACCCCTAATTTCTCTTTAATGCCAGTGTAGGAGAAAATAAACTCCATGTAATTTCACATGGACACTGTGAACTCTACTGCACTGAGTTACTGTTACTAGATGCATATGCATCATAAAGTCGGTTCACTGTTTTTCCTTTTACTTGTCTTCTGTTTTTTATTCGGAGCCTTGCAACAAAATCTTGCTCAAATGTACAATGTGAATGTGCTGTTGAATGACAACGTCTGTCTAAGTTCTAAGTCTAAGTTAATGTGTAGGTGTCACATTGACTGGCTTTAGTAAAGAAAAAAAGAAAAGGGAGTGAAAGACTGGAAATAGAGCTGAACTCTTGACAGTGAGCTGGAGCAGCCAGAGTCAAACATAGCAACCGTCCACATAAACTGGAGTCACTAACCATATATGGAAAAATTCAGCTTACAGAGCTCACTAAGGCAAATACCAAACTGACATTTTGTACATACCTCATAGAGAATAGTGCTGCTACCATGGAGCAGAGGACCATAGCAGATATATGAATGGCCGACCACCCAGCCCAGGTCTGAGGCTGCCCACCAAACCTGCAACAGGTTAAAAAAGTTGAAAAGTTTATAGGCTTCCTGTATCCTGTTTAAGGTTTTATTTTGTTATTTAGTGTTTGAGTGTTGCTTAATACGTGGAGAGAATTCACTTACATCTACGGTACATGAAGCCACTATAAATGTAAATCAAATAGCTGTCATACATGTAAATGAAAATAAAACATACTACTTCCAAACCATATGACTGTTTAGTAATATAAATATAAATATTACACAGAGATCAAATCTTCTGTTAAGTGCAGAACAATCATATCTCTGTGCTGACAGAATGCTCTTTGTTCGTAACCATGGCTAACTCAGAAGAGTATGCTTTATTGCCTTACATCTCCAGGACTGAGTCCATAAATATTTGACATGGTCCATTTCAGCATCACAGCATAGCCTGCAGTGTCTCGCACTACACCCTGGAGGACAAGATAAGAAAAAGATCAGACTAGTGACAGGTATTGCACTATTGCACTAGGCAAAGAGGCAGGGGTTTAATACCAATCTTGACTCAGTCGCTCTGTACTGATATTCTGAAGGAGAGGGTATTTGTTTTCAAATTACTCCTTTACAACCAAATTCCAATTCCTGGGTGTTAGTTAATTAGTTAAATGGTTTTATTTATTTATTTGTTTTAGCAAAACCCTGTATTCTCAAGTCCTTGTGTCTTTCTCAAAGTTACGTTTCAGTATGAAAGTAAAAGAGAGTAACAGTAACTCACAGAGAAAGAAGCAGGCAATAACAGCACTATTAAGCTCAGGAACTAGGCAGCAGGTGGATATTTTATATCATCTGTTGGTCAAAGACAAAATGACGCTATTTGAAAGGTGCTAGGGTTTTTCCATTTGAAACTGCCTGCAGGCAATTCCTACCGCATGAGCTCCAGCTCCAGCTGTGAAAATGTTCTACCTTATTTATGTCACGCTGATGGTGTTTAGATTGGGCCTGGATTATTTTGCAGAGTCAGAGAGCAGATGAGTCACACAGAAGCTCTATAAAAAACTGACAGCTTTAAGGAAAAAAAAACCCAGTACATTCTATAACTCATTTATATATGTTCATATGACATCTATAACTCTGAACCAGATATTCAACCCTGCTGCTGACCAACCCTGTCAAGTCAGTACCTTTGGTGTTCCAGTGGTGCCAGAAGTATAGAGGATGTAGAGAGGGTGGTTTGAGGGAACAGCAACACAGTCATGCGGCTTTGCTGTGGCCATCTCTTCCTCCCAGTCTAGACTCAACTCCGGACTCATTGATACTTTCACCTAAAACACAAAGAAAAACGTGGAACATGTACTTATTTTCTATCTGATATGAAAGGAAAGGGAACTATTAGAAGTGGTAAAGACTGTGACTGCTCTATAATGCAAAATGGCCATAATAAATCTCTTGGTGTTCATATGAGGTGTAGATCAATATACTATTGACTCACATGTGTTAGATTGCGTTTTCCTTCAGTTTGGGGGAAAAGACACCCAAACTCACCCCTACTTGTTTGATTTACAAGTTATACATTCTCAATTCTAGCCAAATAAATACATATTTTACATGGTAATATTGCCAAAAGAGGTAATTTCGCATCATTGATCAATGCCTCTCACATCTCCAGTTGCAGATATCTGCCTCATTTCAGATTTTTGTGAATCTCTTTGATACCTTAATATCATTCACATTTAAATCATCCCAGGAGGCTAGAGACAAGTCCTGGTCATATTTTTCTTTGGTTCTCAGAGAATTAACTCAAGACTAAGACCTCATTCAATATTACACAGGCTCTTGAGGCAGAGGACAGACAGCCCATAATACTCCAGCTTTCTGAAGTGTATTGCTTTTTACTCACTGTACTCAAAGCCAAGCCAGAGTAAAGCTTGGCTGATTTAACAAGACATTCATGTTGGAAGCCGTGTTCACAGAACTACAACATCTTTCTTACTGAATGCAGCAATTGATAAAGCAGTTGCAACCACCTTCCAAGATTTTAATGGGATGAGTTTCCTGTGAAAATCACTTTTAATTTGTTGATAACATATATATGTCCAGTCCACCATGTAAATATCCCCCCAAAAAATAACAGTCATCTTATAGTTTACTAGATCATTCAATAAAACATAGAACATAGGCAGATGATAAATGGAGAATGGAAACCATGATAAATCATGTAATGTTCACGCACTGAGGTCAGAAAACAAATTTAAGATAAGACACTGCAGCGCTGTGCAATCAGTTTTTAGAATAATTTCCCCAACCTCAAAATTCAGTTTATGCCTGTGTGAAAGCGAAGCAAATACCATATTAATGCATATTTGTGCACTGTATAATCAATCTACACAGTACACCCTGCTTCCAAACTGGATATATGCCAGGCAGCTTATGACAGACAGCTACCGCCATCCCTCAGTTTCACTCTCTCTCATTTACTTGAACCAGCTATACATCATTTCACCTTTTGTGCATTGCACCTTTTGTTTGTGCACAAACACCAGATTTTGTGAGCTATTCATTGAATTCGTAAGAAGATGTGTATTGGCTAACTGCTTACCCCACCTTTAAAATCGAATGCTTTATAGGTACTCCCCAGTGAAGTCGTTTGGATGAACGGTTTCTGGAAATAATCAAAATGCAAACGGACAGGCACCCTAAAGAGATTGTGCAGCTTCGAAAATTTAAATATAAATTATACAAATTGATTTTTCCGAAGCTTCGAATATTCGATGTTCATTACTACCGAAGCTTCGAAGCTCAAAAAATGGTATTCGGACCAGCCCTAATGGCTACCATATTTCACACACAGCTACATTCTGTCACATGACCAGAAGCTGTAGAAACAACACCATATTGTCAAATAAAGCTTTCTGATACTTTGTGCTTCTTACCATGTTAGGCCTGTTGTAGATGAGGACTTTAGAGGGCCTGTGAGAGCTCAACTCCAAGGCCTTCTCCACCAGAGGGATGTACTCTACTCTTCTGCCTGGCTCAATTCCAAATGAGGCTGTAACCATCAGCTTGGGCTAAGAAATACAGAGATCAGGTGTGAATATGATTGAGTTAAAATGTCAAGAACGTATAACATTATGACATGTTTCTAAAGATATTATTGAATATTTGTTTTGCTGCATTTTTAACAGGGTGCTAGTGGTATGAGTCTGTTGCTTGTTGCAGAAATCCAATGTCGAGTCAAATTCAGCTCACATAAGCCTTATTAGCATGCATGTCATAATGCATCCATAGCAAATAGCAGGCTTACATTGCACCTGAGTCGTTCCTACAGAGGCAGTAGTATTTCCAGTAGCTTTTTTTATTTTATTTAAAAGTTTGATGCACATATGCCACAAATCTTTCAGATCGTGGTTTTAAGATAAGACACAGCAATGTCTTCAGGGATGCTTAACAAGAATCATTCACTTGCCTCTTCTGTCTTTACTGCTGAATTGCACATTTAATTTCTTTGAAAACAGTGGCCTTGTACATACTGTATGTAGATCCTATCAGCTATTCATCTGAATCAACAATACCTCAACATTAACTGTCTCCTTTACGTCATCAAAAAAGTTTAAACATTTGTTCAAGTAGTTGATTTCAGTACTTCAACAAAACTGTATTTCTTAAGATTATTTTCCGATAAACACATCACTCAACAGAGATCATTATCTTTAGCAATATTCCTGTCAAGATTTCAGCTTGGTCCATTAATTTTTCTGTTGCATTGTTAAAAAAATATTCAGTGAGTGTGAGGAGCAAGTTGCACATTACTAATGCTTCATTAAAATTGGAATTGGAAAATAATTAGCTGCAGCAACATTATTGCCCTGCTTCATATACATCCATAAAAACAACATAGAGTCAAAATGTCAGCCTGTCTTTATAAAATTTTTAACAACAAGATGACTAACAAGATTTTCGAACCTTGGCATGATTGATGCGGACAGAAAGCTCTTTGGAAGCGAAGCCGCCAAAGATGAGGCTGTGTGGGGCACCGATCCTTGCACAAGCCAACATGGTGAACATGGCCTGCGGCACCATGGGCATGTAGATGACTACCAGATCTCCTTTCCGTACGCCATTCTTCACTAGGACTCCTGCTAGCCTGGACACCTGGTTCAAGATACAGAGGAGACAATGTCGAATAATGAACATCAACATGCATTTTGGCTAAGTTCACACTGCACTCTTTCAGATGTCTGCTTAAATTCATTTTAGATAATTGTTCATGACTACTATAACCAACATAAACCAGTGATGGTAAAAAGACACACTGTGCATCTCATATTTTTCTATCCATTTTGTGCATTCATTACCTTCAATTAGACATAATCTGACACAATCAAAAACCTGATATATTTTTATGAATTAAATTAAGTGTTTTCTGAGTTTGGGGACAAAGACTACAGTGTTTCCTCTAGGATTTTTTTCAGCAGCGGGGGGCAGGACAAACAAGCCATTTGGTAATTTGGTTGGTTCTGTTGCTCCACACAGATTTTACATTGATGGCACAGCATGTTTTGGGCATCACCCCTAAGCCTTAACGGCAGGAAGACCCTGTTACTATGACCTCAGAATCATTATAGATACAACAGTTCATGTTTGCCTTTTATGTCTTCATTTTACAGCTTCTGACATTTGTAGACATTAATATAAAAAAATATGCAGTATGAGAAACCTCCTCCCTTCAGAGGTGCATTTTATTTGCACATTAAAATCCAAAAAGAAACGTCTCTTCATAAACTTAAAAGGAGCTCCTCCAGTCACCACCATCCTTTCTTTTCCAAAACCACTTTTTCAGACTGAAAACTGAAAAATAATTTAATCAGTTTGCACCTGATAGAGCTGCAGGCTATGTCCGTTTA
>JAPMOB010246784.1:0-30164 GCA_029875015.1 Lepomis gibbosus | reverse complement strand
CCCCAGTTATAAGAGGGTGTGCACACTTATGCAACCAGGTTATTGTAAGGTTTTTATTTTTCATTTTTCCCCCTCGAAGACTTCAGTTTGTTTTTCTATTGAATTGTTCACATTATAGGTCACATTAAAAAGTTCTGACATGATTTATCTTTGTCTCATTATTTTAAATCATAAAAACCTGGCATTTTAACAGGGGTGTGAAGACTTTTTCTGTCCACTGTAGATGAACCCATTCCCCATCAACAGCATCTGGAAAAACTTAGCAAACTTGCAAAATCATCAGTATGTTCGTTGTTTCTTTCAACCCTTTTGATTTTGGTATACTTAACATTGTACCCTCTACGGGCCACCAGAGGGGCTTTAGACTGTTAGATTCTGGTATTAATATATCACAGTTTTTTCTCTGTCAAGAGCTACTAACATTAAAAGTTAATTAACCTGGTTTTGAATTAAGGGTTTTAGTGTCCCACGCTGGCCTAAATTTCTTAGCGTCTTCAAACAGAAAAGATTGAATTATGTTTCATCATACAAGTGTCAAGCTTAAAGATATTGGTACAAAATATGAGCTGTTATTGACTTCACTTCAACATATATGTGAACACATACACAAGTTGTATTATCTTCGTCATGCATGTATAAACAAGCTCAAAGTTTTTTGTGTAAAAGATAAGATTTTACAATGTCAGGTAAAGGCTCTGTCATTTGTTTCTTTATTTAATTGGTAATCTCGATGGAAAAGTTTTCAGTTTGTGTGTGATTTTAATGTATCATCAACATCACCGACACCAACTGAACTCAGTGCGTTGACCTCGTGCCATTCCTTTGCTTCTGACAAAGCTGGCAAACTAAAAGCGCGTCAGTCTGATTAAAATATAATTTCCTCTTCAAACAGTCTTGAAGGTATTAACCTCATTTGCATGAACGCCTCATACTCTGCCTCACCTACTTTCTAGGTGGAGACATATTGTACGATGGCACTGACTAATAATTAATTTAACTGGAGAATTTAATGGAAATTACTTTGGAGAAGACAAGCCAGCTAATGTGTTATGCATGAGATGGAGATCATAACGAAATGACAATTATTATGTCAAAAAAAGAAAAGCTGTACTTCCAGAAGTTCTCTTCAGGTCCAGGACAGAACAACTGCAGAGAACATTGTGTCATGATGTCAAATTGGAACTGTCTCTTAGATATCACAGACATATTTTCATTCTCAATGCACTTTTCTGTCACACTACTCACTTTGGGTTCTTAAAAGACTCAAGAAGAGTCAAGACCCATGTTGGAGGCCCATTTCTGACTGGCCCAATTAAATTTAATGACAAAGCTTCATAGTAATTGTTGGTGATTTTGCAGGTCAAAGACTTCTAAGTGGTTGAAACTGGGCTAAATGTAAGTGAGGCTAGGTTTTTAGACATCTAGCCATCATGCCATTGTTTCGACAGCTTTTCTATCGCTATATTTAACCTAGATGTCTAGATATATTTTGACTTGTAGTTCAGCAAAGCTGTTTTCTGGTTCAGGACTGACTGTTTTAAAGGTGTCTGTGTGCTCTGAACAAAGTGCTTGTCAGATTGTCAGCATCTGCAACCCCCTTTCAGGTGGGAGATGCTATGACCGACAATTTTTGTACCTTTCCAAAAACACACAATCTGCCAGTCACACCCACTGTTTGCAGAGGGAAGGTGTTAAAGCAGGCAATGCACACAATTAAGTGTGACATTGCTTCCAGAGTAATGTCTTGTGATTTAAATGTGTGTGTGTGTGTGTGTGTGTGCACGCGCATCTGTGTTTACAGAAGCGCTTGTTTTTCCCCCAGTCTTTGTGTAACTTCATATAATTTGTGCACACATTTTATTAAGATATTCTGAATTCTTTTCACAGTCACACATCTTCTGTACACTGAATTTCACTGGAGTTTTTCTACCTATTTACAGAGGGTGATAAGCACCCACCCGCCAAGTGTTTGACCCTATATTTATACTCTGGACAGTCTGCTCATTAGAATTTGAAATTTCTTGAGTAAAAATAGGCATTTTTAGCTTGATTGTGCTATCAGAAAAATGGAAAGATGGAGTCATTCTCTGCAGACCATGAAAAGTTAATTTGATGGCAGTCTGGACAGTAGTACCATCCTCCACTGGTCCCACTGATATTAACAGAACATTATCATATCTGACAAAACATCAGTATAATCTGTAATGAATAATGTTTCCTGTACAATCTTGTCAATCTGAAGTGTTTCTCCCATTTTATCTCCAGCTGAGACTTTTGAGTCCTGCAGTCACCCAGGAACCCCCACCTATGGGATCCCCAGCTCCAACAAGCTCTATTTCCAGGCTGGAGAGACCCTCCACTACTCCTGCCTGACTGGCCACCAGCTTCTGGGTGAGCCTGTTCTCCAATGTGTCCCTGGACACCCATCCCAGTGGAGTGGGCTGCCACCTGTCTGCAAGGGTAAGGAACTGCAGCCTGATGCCTTTTCTACATTATCAGGTCAACTTCAATTATACACAGTGTCCAAGGGTCCTTAAAAGTGTGCTTCTTATAATTATCTAATTTAAGACCATGAAAAATACAACATCCTAAATAACAATATTAATAAATATGCATAAATGTGCCAATAAATTGTTCTAATCTAAACACTGCTGGTTAAATCTGTGTGGCAGATCGGGCTAAGTCATTTAACTGGTTGAAGAGTGTTTCATACTATGAAATAAAAGTGCCTATGGAAGCAGAAAATGCCTTAATATATATATATATAATAATATAATAAGTACCACTAGCGGATATTTAATGTTGAAAGTCTATTTCACTACCTTTGAAATTTTAAGATCAAGTCAAACTTAAAATGACCTTCTTAAGAAAAGGATAATTTCAACAAGACAAAACATATTATAAAAGCACTGTTATTTAAATGTCATTATTGAGATTTTATTTGCAAATAAAATTTCAGAATTATACATTTATATTATTTACTTGCTTAAAAATTAAAATCCTTATGGTCTTTCTTTGCTTCCATAGTGTCTGCTACTTGTTGTTTTGAATTTGACCAGATGACAGGCGTGAACTGTTAAATGCATGGCGAGGTTAACCTGTGGGATCCTGGGGTTCTGGGACCCTGGGGCAGTAGCCTGCTTTGGCTTGGCTGAATGCGTTCAGAATGAACATCTCATCTTGGTCTTTGTCCTCAGCTGTCCCCTTGCTGCTCTGCCAGTTGCACTCAGAATGTTGATGCGCAGCATTGCACTTCTTGGTGTCAGCTTTTTACAATAAACCATTTATTTTATTTTTATTTTTTTTATAAAGGGCTTTACTGTCATAGCTGCCAGCATTAATCTGCTGCAGTTGCCACTGGCCTTACACAAAAGAGAGACACACGTTCTCATTGTTCCCTATACCTCCCAGCAGCTTCAAGGTATATTCTTATAATTTATCTGAAATCAACCAAATTATTTTATTGTAAACGATGTAGATGTTGCTGATCTAAAAACAAATTTATTTCTCATCTTTTTTCACTGTGATGTGGTGCAAACTCTCAAGATCATTATACAGTATTTCTTAGTTTTAGTCTGATTAATGAAGTTAATCATTTTCATGTCTAAATTCTATTTTCAAAATAAAACCCCTGCCTGTTTTCTACCTGTTTCAGAAATCCAAGACCTCTTGCACTTGTTAAACCATACAACCAAAGTTCATTAAAGAGGTCTAAACACAACTTGTGTGAAAACTAAATATTTTAAAGGGTTAAACTTTATTTGGAAAGTCCGCCTACAGATAGTTTATAGAATTTGTAACATTTCAAAGATTCAACTATTCAGCTGTTTCACAAATCAGACTGTTTTCCAGCTTTGGTTAGGTGTGGGCATGAAAAACAACTTGGCTGAGCTATATACTATTGATAACCTGCCAAATTACAATACTCATTGTACGAACATGTGCTTCGAAGAAAAAATGAAAGGAACAAAATGTGCCATATTTGGCATTAACATTTTGCAGGAACTAGACATTATCCTGAGCGCTCAACATTCACATGATCCCTTAAATCTTCTCCATTATTTAGTGCCTCCACCAGAAGACTTTGACAGTTTGAAACAAGCTAAACAAAGAAGACCGAGCATGTTTCAAAAAAGCAGGATAAACACATCAGTCACAGTGAAAGACTAGAGAGAAAAGTTTTTGCCCTAATTTGGTTGTCCTGACACTTTAAAGAAGGTTGCTCCAATCTAGCAGCTGAAGTAACAAAACAGTGGCCTTTAGTTTAAGCGTGTGCCCTGATCACCACCTAAGGGAGACGGTGCGCTGTAAGAAAATATCAAACAAACAATCAGACTGGGCGACTAGCACCCTGACTGAAGAGTGTATTTGTAATGTGCTTATAGCAGAGATTTCTCTGAGGATTCACAGCCCACCTGCTGGGCATCCCCAAAATAATGAACTGACACTTGTGATGTTATATTCATGACTATTTCCTGAGCATGTAATGGAATTTCTTGCAAGCATATAAACTACATTTTGTAGAAAAACTAAAATACATGCAAAGAAATATTTATTTTGAGCAAACAAATATCTTTTTTGTCCTCCAGGCATGTATTTATGTATTTGTTAAAATCTGCGCACAATAGCCTAATTATGTGCCACATTTCCAGCCAATTACAAAAGTGGAGTAGGTAATTTCTGATTAGCTGTTTTGCCCCCCATTGGCTGGATAGTATTATTATTATTATTATTATTATTATTATTATTATTATTATTATTATTATTATTATTATAGTAGTAGTAGTAGTAGTAGTAGTAGGACAGTATGGAAGGACAGGGAAAGGTAAGGTACACCACACCCACAGGTAATTATTTATACAATTTTGGTTAAACACCTATGTAGTTATGGATTTTTGTCTGTACTATATAGAGACAATTTGTCCCTTCCTTCTGCTTCCGCCACATGGGACCTTATATCGGAAAAAAATTTGTACAGTAGCTGAGTCAGTGGTGAGAGGCAACACATTTTTTTATTCACATTCATTAATTTATTTATATTTATTGACGTTTGTAAATTTTAAAGATAATTTTGTCTGGTAAAAAAGTCGCAGTTTGTTGTAAAACAGTAGAGTAATTAAGTATTATTTAAAAAGTATTAAAATAAGTATTTAATTTTATGTGACACGTCTCAAAGAACTACGTCTCTCATATCGCACAATGTAAGTCACCAGTGTGTTAACACTAATGCTAAATAACGTTTATTGCTTGCTTGCTACTAGCTATGTTCAAAGCACAGATCTATCACACCTTATGTGATTAATCCAATGACTCTTGGTTCTTTCATCACATCATTTACACATGTAAGCTAGTTTACGTTAGCATCGGTAACGTTAGCTTCAGTATGAGAGAAAAAGTTATTACGTCACATATGTGACCTTTGGGTTTGAGGTCCTTTAGATTATGTATTTTCACAGTCTGTCTTTGACGATGTCACAACTTCCTTGACTTGCAAAATAAGCTTTTCATTTGGGATGTAATAAAGGTTTGCTAAACAAGGTATGAAACCAAACTGTACAAACTTCCTATTATCATTGAGCCGTTATGTAGGTAGTAGCAAATGCATAAATCAATGGGTTGAGAAAAGAAAATACTTCGTTTCCTCAAATGTAATTAGCCTACATTATTCTTTTCCTGTGCAAAAAATGTTCTAATGTGCGCTTAGGAATGTGGTACAAATAGAACTCCATCATTACTGAAGAAACCTTTAACGCCTACAGATTTGTGTTTGTGCACATTGCTCACATTTTGACTTCATTTCATTCAACAAGTCTAGGGCATGAAGTTTACTGAAATGTGATCCTTGCAAACAGGTCAGTCAGAGTAAGAATAATCTGAGCTGGTAAATGTTTTAAACTGAGCTCTGGGGCGCCTGTTTACTTGATTTGTTTTTATGTTTCTGTTTTTTATTCATTAAGCCAATGGGAAAACAATATTTAACATTGCTACTGTCTATCCTCAGCCCACCCAGTGGAATATGATGACCACAGATTAGATGGTAAGTAAGGCTAACACGTTCATTTTACCTGCACCTTGAATCTACATGAGCATAGAAGATTCTAATGTATATTTGTGCTACAATATTTCCTGTGTTGCTGCTGAAAGAAAACCTCTAGGAAGGATCCCCAGTGTGTCTTCAGCTATTACAAAAAACAACCTCACTTCCTTTTTCCCATTTAAAGTTAGCTAATTGGTTTCTAATGAGTTCAATTATGCTGAGAGTAATGAAACATGGCAAGCACATACATTACATGTTCTCTCTCTTTCTCCAATAGTGTCCACTGCAATCCTAAGAATGGAGGGGGGCCAAGTAGCATTTGCTGTCTTCATCCCTGTCATCCTCCTCCTCATCGTCATCATTGGGATTTACCTCTACTTCTCAAAGTAGGTTCGATTGATCAGTGAAGAAGGGAAAAAATATTGACATTTATATATAATTGTTTCCTCAGCAACTCTTTGCCACTGATATGACATGTTAAATCATGACTGTCTCATCAAAGCTTGTTTTTAAAGTGAGCGACTGTATTTCTTGGATAGAAACATTCCTCGGGAGACCTATTTTACACTTCCCTTTGTGATACAGTTGTATTAGGAGCACAGCTTCTAGAGAAAATAAGTATAAAAACTGTCAAATAATTATGAAAAAGCTAGCTTAATAAACAATAATAATTATATGTACCAACAGTAAAGGAAATATGTGATGTATATAAATGTAAGAGGTATTCCACTGTGTGCTACCTGCAGCACCAAACAACTGACATAGTGGGTGAGGATGGTCAAAGTCCCTATAGCCATGTCATGCCATCTTGGCAACGCCTCCGGGCAGTTAGGACTAACAAGGCCAGGCTACTATCTGAATGAATGGGGAGAGAGCCAGAACTGCACTTTCACAGGTCACCAGGACATAAAAACTACATGAATAGGATCCGCAGTAAAATCTAATAAAAATCATTGAAAAAGTCTGATGACTTTGCCCCAAAGTTATGTTTAAAAACCATTTTTGCCGACTGGTTATACTTCTATTACGCATCCATCACTACTACCACACATGCGCAGTAGAAGTACAACAGACCCTTACTTCAGTGGAACCACACAATTGAAATGTTTCCCGCTTTGGCTGTTAAAAGCAAACAATTGGCTTTCTAGCAGAAGGGTAACCGCCATCTTGAGCATTATTTTCCCCCATAGACTTGTATGGAGGATGCGACTGAGTGGCGTGTCTCCTCTGTAAAGCGTCTCGGGCATAGTGGAGCACTTAGCTGATAAAGATCAAGATCTTTTTCTCTGGGTTTGCTGGAGACCACAAACAGAGCTTACAGGAAAGTGAATATTGGACAGGTGCCATAAGCATGACTCCAACTGATAGCTGATTAAACTGCTAATGATACTGTGTGTACTACAGTAAACAGGCAACTGTTTGCTCATGCTGAAAAGTTACATGAATTTTCCCCGGACTACCACGTCCGTATATGTAAGCGGTATCTATTAGATTCAGGACTGCATAATGAAAGCTAAGAATATTTACGCCTCGCAGATTTTGCTGGGATTTCATTGCAATAAACTGATCAAAAGGATGACAAAATAACCTCATCATGATCAGGATTCGTTAAATGTCTGAATTCATGCTAATATCAGGTATGTCCGCAAGATGAGAAGCAAACAGTTAAGGCTGGATTACGGCTATGCTGACTTGTCTCATAGTAAAGGAAAACATGTAGCTGGAATAAAGTAACAGACAGATACTTTCCGAACTTTAGAACTGGTATTTCAACTTCTTCACTTCAAGCCATCTCCTTTTGTGACCTGTCTCTGTATAAATATGTAAGTAGTCAGAGAGCTCTGGCGGCCCATAAAAGGCTACAAAACGGCAGCGGAGGTTGGAAACTCGCTTGCACAGACAGGTTGAGAAGCGAGAGAGAAGATTAATCCACTTAAATCCCAAAAATTTTGTCCATTTGCGTCTTGGCATTGACTTTCTATGTACTGGTGACATGCGAAAAATTCAGTATTCACTGAATCCAGCACACAGACAGCACATTTTACTGAACGCCTCCAGCGATGAGCTTAGTATCTTTTAGTAACAACATTATTTTCTGATCTCTTAGACTAAAGAATGGGTGTGGACAGTTTCTTTCTGAACAGGATGAAATCATAGAGAAGCAAATGCAGTTATATTTAACCAAGAGGGCCAACTGCAATTTAAATATAGCTGCCGCAGGATTAGGTCAAGCAATCCAACATGCAATGACGAAAAATAGAAGGCTGTGTGACACCAGAACATACTGTATGACTCAGAGACATCAGATCCATAGAACTTTATTGGTGCCAGGAGGGAAATTCATCATCAACATCAGCTAGAGTTAAAAACGTACAGTCTACTAATTATTTGTCTTGAAGTTAGTTGTATTCACTCCATCAGCGGATCATTCCAGGATGATAATGACTATAATCCTATATAATATTGTTAAACATACATTTCCACTTCTTTCACATGAATGAGTTCTCTGTCTGTGCTCAGGGTTCAGAGGAAGCCAACGCGGCTCTCCCCATCCTGCAGCTTACCATATGAAAACATCACTGGGGAATCTACGTTTGACAACTCCATTTATGAGACAACGGTGAGTCCACACATGTCACACTGTGAAACCGTTGGCGTACATTTGCAGATGCATGTTTATTTGATGGGAATTTTCAACTGGGTGCAGGGTGTTCTATCTGCTGCATTGAGAAGGTCTCCCCCACCCACCTCCCACCGCTCCTTCTCTGACACAAAAATCCCAAGGTCACTGTGCATCAAGGGGTTTTGGGTCATATAATTTCTTAAAATAATACTTGGATACTAAAGGGAAATACAATTTCACCCCTATAGTATATCCAAGTATCTTCAACCAAGTCCAGTTGCCCTTTGTTTTAACTAAGCCTCCTTGGATAATGACTGAGAATTTTCACAGATACAACTAACGTAAAATGTGTGGTTAGGTTTAATTAACAGGGTATGGTTAGGATTCTGCGTTGTTCTCCAATGATGTGGCCCTGTCTTGTAGAAGGGAGCTGTGTCAAAGTCCAGTTATAAGATTATTTTACTTGATATTGTGCTCACGTATTCCTAAATAAAGATTTGTTTAATCAAATTACCACAGCTAACTGACACACAGTGAACCTGGGGTCATGCTGACTCTGCTGTGTGCTTTGTACTTGGTGAGAAAATTGGCTACATACACAATGCGGAGAGGGCACAGAAAATGGAAGGGTTAATAGGTGCACCACAGAATTCTTCAGCTCTGGGACATTTAATAATTTAACCTTAGTGCCCAGCATAAAGCTTATTTTGCTGGCAGAACCACTGCTTTTTAGTTGTGGAAATTCTCCACATTGTTTGAGATTTTCATATGTGTACCACAATCCCCATGAGACAGAGGGAGAAGTAGCATTTAGCTCTGTGAAAGTCTCCTTTGAGACAGTAAATCTGCTTACAAGAGATTTGTGACAAAAACCAGGTTAGTCATTCAAATAGCTTAGCCATTTTATTACTATAGCATTAAAATATCAAGGACTTAAATTACACTGGGGATAAAATGTTTGAAGAGGAGCACACTAATGACACATGCCTTTTGTAGACACATCTGTGTACATGTACATCAATCTTTTGTTTGTGTTATTGGGCGATTATGGTGTTTTAAAGGGTTAAACAAAAATAATCTTACTCTTTAAAAAAAGTCTGACTCTGTAGGCATTTTTTCCATAATGTTTTCAGACAACCTGAGTCGGTTAGTGGCAAAAACAAGCACTTAGGGGACGTACTTGCAAGGATTATGTCCCAACCCATGTTTACTGCTAAGAAAATGTTGTAATGAAAATGTAAAAATGCTGATAAAGTGTCTTAGGCACAAAAACATGGGAAAATAGGGTCCATGTTGAAAAATACCTGAGTTACTCTCTTGGTCTACAGCTTATGTATTATAATCATTAGATTTGCATGTATTCATTTAGCTTTTATCCAAAGCGTCTTAAAATTGTTATTTATGTCAGAGGTCGCACACCTCTGGATCAACTAGGGGATAAGTGTCTTGCTCAGTGGGGATTGAGCCTGGGTCTCTCACACCAAAGGCATGTGTCTTATCCATTGCTCCATCACCACCACATTAATAACATACAGCGTCATTCCAACCAATGACATTCTTTCTGTGTTGAGTTATTCTTTTTCTTCTTCCATGCTGGCAATCCTGAAGAACAATGAGGTGAGTTAGTCTGATCCTGAATGCTGAGAAGTGAGAAACAGTACAGCATTCCATAGACATAGGTCTTCAGTCTTTTCATGGGAATGTGTTGACACAAAGAAAACATACTAGTCTTATTAATTAATTTAAATTTGAAAGTTGAAGGCTCCGTCACTTCCTTAGTGTTACTGCTAGTTTGCTAGACACATGTCCTTCATATTGTATATTCAATCAATTTTATTGCAGCAATTCGTAGTACAACCCATTTTTTTAGTCAAATAAAAGTCAGTGATCATTGGTGCATGTTAACACAGTCCCCATGTTATCGACACTATCTTGTTGCTGCTGTTTAAATTACATTTCATTGTGCAACCCTGTGTTGGAAAATGACAAATAAATGACCTTGATTTCTTGGACATCAGTATTTCTCTTTTGAGACCTATGACAATAGTGTATCATGCTGGGCTCCTAGTGTGTACCAGTGTAGCTTGCAGTACTGACAGTTGCCTCTATACATAGTCATAGATATTGTTTTCAACAAGTCTGTTAATGAGCGTGACTTTCCCTCGCAAAATGAGTAATAGCTAAATTTCACCAGAATTTAATTCACTGGAATGTAAATTGGATTTGGTTGTCTGATTTGGAGTTAAAGACAACGTTGGTCAATCGTCGCTGTCTAAGTAGCTCTCCCTGTAACCTTGTGTTTCCATTCTCTTTGCAGGAAACAAGAGAATACGAGGTTTCGATCTGAAGACGCCAGCATGTGTGTTTCAGTATGGACAAATAATAAGCCTGCTGGCCTTTTCAATGTCTGTCACAATCACACCTTTGGTGACTTCCTTGACACCCCCACCTTGTTCTCTGAATTTGAGCCTCCCTTTATTTACCCTACAGAGGACACCACACCACCCCTGGAAAGGCTGGGCCACCGGATTATTTTTCTAGCTCTTCAACAGTAACGGTTCAGCAGCAGCAGTCTGTACAGTTTTTAATCCTGTGCTCACATCCTGAGGACTTTCAGAGCTACGCACCATCTCAGAAAGCAGAGGGAATCAATGCTAAGCTAGTGCCATTAAGTGCATAGAACACACATGTTATGTACATTATACACTGTATGTCTCCTGCCGCAATTTAAAGAATCATGCTTATGGATTTTTGTGATGTCTAATAAGAGTAAGATCTTACAAATGAACAACAACTACATTTGCTTTCATCAGTATGACCAAAAATGTTGCTCTTTGAATTGATGCAACCTTCTGAGATAATAAATCAGAATGTGCCTTAAATAAAAGGCTCTTAAATACTGGAGTGAGATGAGAAGATTGATTTATTACCCTGTCTGTTTGTTAAGAATGCAGCTGGACATGGCTAGCCTAGCTTAGCATAAACACTGAAAGCAGGAAGAAGAAAACATAAAGAAACACCCAGAGCTTTGGTCGGTTAAAATGACGTGCTGTGTCTTGTTAAATCGTACTCAAGCCGAAAAATATAAAAGCAGCAGTTTGTGGTTTTAGGGCTGTAACAATTTCTTGACAAAACAATTGTTTAGCCAAACACTATGCAAATAAGGGTGCCCTGTAGTGATTTGCAGAGTAACTGACAGTAGTAGCTGTGGCTCAGGAGGGTGAGCATGTTGCTCAATAATGAGAATGTCGATGGTTCAATTCCCGACTTCTCCAGTCTGCATGTTGAAGTCTCTTTGAGCAAGATGTTGAACCCAAATAGGTGTGTGAATGTCAGTTCCAAGCTACCATGCATACCATACCAGAGGCTACCTTATAAAGACCCTATGTAAGCACAGTCCATTTACCAGGTGTAAAGAATGCCTGCAGAAAAGAAGATCATTATTGTAGTCTGAGGTTTCTATTTTCTTCAAGGTTATAGATACTAACAGAATGAAGCGCTGCTTGACCCAAAATCATGTAAACGTTGGTTATTTATAAGTTTAATATCAAAGAGGCTACATATTAGCTTGCTAAAGTTGTTTGGTAGTGGGGGTTTTTAAACTCTGAACACAGCCAGGCAAACTGTTTCCCCTGCTTCTAGTGTTTCTGCTAAGCTAGGCTAACCACACGCTGACTTGAGCCCTGTACTTAACACACACTTAAAATTGGTATTGGTCTTCCCGTCTCACTCTCGGAAAGATAACCATAAATGTATGGAAATAACCATATTTCGCAGAATGTTAAACCCTTTCTTTAAAAAGCAGTGTTAACATATTAATTAAGATTATTAATCTATAAGCTTTGCACCATAAACAACATCCATTTCCCATGTGGATCATTAAAGTTTCAGTTTATATTTTAGAAAGCAAATTTCAGACATTCATATGTAACATGCAGCATTAAATACAAATATATTTTGATTTCTCCTGGGTTTATCAGCATAAGTTTAGCGTTACAAATGGAATTTAACACTTTTAATGACCAACCATGTGTTAAATTTTCTATGAGGCAAAAGGAAAACGCACACTGAGGTAAATTGTTGTTCATATTTCCATTGCCTGTTTGGCGATTGCATCAAAATTTGATCATTGCTTCCGTTCAAACATAAAATATATATTGTCCTATGATAATATGTATCCATGCAAGCTGGTGTGGCTGCAATGATGATAATCGACCTATTTTTGATTCATTGTACATAAAGTACTGATTAAGCTACTTCACAAACATCTTCAATAAAGGTTATTGTTCAGAAGAAAGTGTCTGATTTGCTAAATTGGTCTCCTTGTTTGGATTGTAGCTGAATGAATGGTTTGTGTCCATTTGATTGTGTAAGGCTACTTGTATTGTAGAAATTCCAATTTGTTATGCTTATGGTATGCACTCACCAGCCTCTTTATATACCTGTTCAATTGCTTGTTAACACAAATAGCTAGTCAGCCAATCACATGGCAGCAACTCAGTGCATTTAACCATGTACAGTAGATGTGGTCAAGACAACTTGTGGGGTTTACAGAGAAGGGAAAAAGAGAAAATATCCAGTGAGCTACAGAACAAAAATGCCTTGTTGATGTCAGAGGTCTGAGGACAGAAGGGCAACAGTACCTCAAATAACCACTCGTTACAACCAAGGTATGCAGAATACCATCTCTGAATGCACATGTCCAACCTTGAAGCAGATGGTTTACAGCAACAGAAGACCACACCCGGGGCCACTCCTGTCAGCTAAGAACTGGAAACTGAGGCGACAATGGCGATTTCAGCTGTGACATGCAGATGGTAGGGTCACAATTTGGCATTAACAACATGAAAGCATGGATCCATCCTGCCATTTATCAATGGTTCAAGCTGGTGGCGGTGTTGTAATGGTGATGGGAATATTTTCTTGGCACACCCTGGGCCCCTTAATGCCAATTGAGAATCATATATAGAGGTCATATTAGGCTGTTTGGCCTTTTCCCTCTCCTTTATTGAGTTATATATCTTTTTGTGCTTGTAATATGTTTGCAAAGTGAAACCCAAGGGGCAGTGGCCGTTCTAGACTAATTGTATTAAGGGTGCCAGGTTGGGGCCTGTAGTTTTGTCAGAGGGGCACATTCACAAAAAGAGACAAAGGCAAAGTTCAAACTTTCATTTGTTTCAGTAACAGGGTCTGTTCAGTAACTTAGTTTTATTAAATTACATTATACAAAAAAAACATTCCTTTTAACTTTAGCTCAAATTACAGTGAATTCAGTGTTTCCCTTATGTTAACCCCCCCCCTCATTGTGTGGGAAACACTGACATTTGCAACTTTTTTGTAAGGCTTTATGAACAGTTACAGCTCTAGTGTACCAGACATTCTCTGGATCCCAGTTTGCATTTTGTATCCCACTATAACTTTTGCTGGGAAACAACCAATGCCACCACATTCACCCCTGTTATTAGCCATGATGTGAAATACACCCAAAACAAAATACTTGATAGAAAAAAACTTGATACTTGATAGTAGGCCATCATCTGTAAAGGGGGTATACGTTTTATGGCAGGTTGAAAACTATCACATACAGTCTGAAATATTATGTATTAGGGCTGAAAGGATTCATCCATTAAATCGATAAAATCAATTAATAAAATTCTTTGCATAAATGCTTTGTTTAATCCATATAACTATACAGCACAGTGTTTTGCAAGGGACATTTATTACTGTCGCACATCGCGCTTACACTGTGAACATGCGGTGATTATGATGGAGCTGTTTGCAAAGTGGAGGAAGAGAGAGAAAATAGCCAGGGACAAAGAAGAAAGTGTCCTAAGTATGGGATTATTCCAAGCTAAAGAAAACATCAACTCTGAAATGTTACCGTCCATCCATCATAAAACGAAACTTATGTCGCCTCTGCAACAGCACGACGATACCTGATCAGAAAGCACCCAGTGTTCTGCCAGCGGACCACAGACGAGGGGTAACAGTAACAGCAACTTTAGCATTTACTGAAATCATGATTGATTGTGAGTTGAAGCCAAAGTAAGCTGCTGTCCTCAGCTGAAAATGTGACCACATGCGTTTGTTGTTCTCCCTTTTGGGCCATGACTTGGAACCTCACAGGTTGCCTCATGACAACCTCATGACTTGTGCCCAGTGTCGGCAGAACTCATGCAGCCCCAGACCATGAGACTCCCACCACCATGCTTGACTGTAGGAAAGACACACTTGCCTTTGTACTCCTCACCTGGTTGCTGCCACACACGCTTGACACCATCTGAACCAAATAAGTTTATCTTGGTCTCATCAGGGGCATCGCAGTGTTGTGGTGGTGCGGTTGTTAGCACTGTCGCCTCACAGCAAGACATGGGGTTCGAACCTTGGTCGTTCCCTGCCTTTCTGTGTGGAGTTTGCATGTTCACCCCGTGTCTACCTGGGTTCTCTCCAGGTGCTCCGGCTTCCTCCTACCGTCCAAAGACATGGGGACTAGGTTAATTTGTGACCCTAAATTGTGGTGTGTGTGTGTGCCTGCTTGTCTGTCTATGCGTGCCCCTGCAATGGACTAGCGACCTGTCCAGGGTGTACCCCGCCATTTGCACGATGTCATCTGGGATTGGCTCCAGCGCCCCGCGACCCATTACACAGGGTTGTCGATGGATGGATGGATGGTCTCATCAGACCACAGGACATGGTTTCAGTGTAATCCATGTCCATGGTCTGCTTGTCTTCAGCAAACTGTTTGCGAGCTTTCTGGTGCATCATCTTTAGAAAAATCTTCCTTCTGGGATGACAGCCCTGCAGACCAATTTGAAGCATTTACATTTATTCATTTAGCTGACGCTTTTATCCATACCAACTTACAATTGCTAATTATGTTATGTCTGGAGCAACTACAGGTTGAAGTGTCTTGCTCAAGGACACATTGTTAGATGTGTCACAGTGGGGGATTGAACCCAGGTCTCTCACACCAAAGGCAGCATCTTATCCATTGTGCCATCACCACCCCTAAGCAGTGTGCGGCGTATGGTCTGAGCACTGACAGGCTGACCCCCGACCCCTTCAACCTCTGCAGCAATGCCGCCAGCACTCATTTGTCTATTTCCCTAAGACAATCTCTGGAAATGATGCTGAGCACCTGAGCTCAACTTATTTGATCGACAATGGTGAGGCCACCAAATTTAACATAACTTCTCCCTATTCACACCTGAGACCTTGTAACACTAACGTGTCACATGACAACGGGGAGGGAAACTGGCTAACTGAGCCTAATTTGGACATTTTCACTTAGGGGTGTACTCTTTCGTTGCCAGCCAAATTTACATTGATATATAAGCTGTACACTCACTACTTACATTGTAATAACGTGTTTTCATTGTGAGATACTATAGGTGAAGATATGGGTTTGGTTTTATCAATACAAATACCTTTGCAAATGTTAAGGATGATTCTAGAAATGTATCAAAGCAACTGAGAGAAACTGTAAGAATAATATATTTTCACTTTATTGATTGTACTATAGTATATGTAACAAGAATGAATCAGAAATTTCATTCAATATCCTTAATTTTTTTCTGTAACACTGCATCCAGTAATTTACTCGTGAAACTCAAAGTTCCTGAAATTTCAGTACTTTAATACAGTTTTTCTCAGTTGTTTAGACAGTAAAACTGGTACCTGAGACCATATGACCACAGCCTGTAATTGATGTACCAACCCCCTGAACCAATTCTGCTAAAATACAAACACATTTCCTGCTTTATACTCAGCTTGCAGTTTTACAGTAAAACCACATTTAAAACATTACATGCATTTATCTACGCGCATATTCATAAACTTAAAATGTACTTGAATGTTTTGCTAAGATTTTCTATATACACCGAACAAAATTATAAATGCTTGAAATTATAATTATAAATGCAAAAACACTTTTGTTTTGCAATTGGCATGCTGACTGCAGGAATGTCCACCAGAGCTGTTGCCCGTGAATTAAATCATTTCTCTACCATAAGTCGTCTGCAAAGGTGTTTCAGAGAATTTGGCAGTACATCCAACTGGCCTCACAACTGCAGAGCATGTGTAACCACACCAGACCAGGACCCCCACATCCAGCATCTTCACCTCCAAGATTGTCTGAGACCAGCCACCCAGACAGCTGCTGCAACAGTTGGTTTGCATAACCAAAGAATTGCTGCTCAAATTGTGAGGAATTGTCTCAGGGAAGCTCATTTGCTGGCTCATCATCCTCATCGGGGTCTCGACCTGACTGCAACTTCGCACAGCCATTGAAGAGGAGTGGACCAAAATTCCACAGGCCACAATCACCAACCTGATCAACTCTATGTGAAGGAGATGTTAGTCTCACCAGATACTGACTGGCTTCCGGACCCCCCCCCAATACAGTGAAACTGCACATTTTTGAGTGGCCTTTTATTGTGGCCAGCCTAAGGCACACCTGTGCAATCCCCATGCTGTCTAATCAGCATCTTGATATGCCACACCTGTGAGGTGGGTGGATTATCTCAGCAAAGGAGAAGTGCTCACTAACAAAGAAATAGAATTTTGTGTACATAGAGAAAGTCTTAGATCTTTGAGTTAAGCTCATGATGAATGGGGGCAAAAACAAAAGAGGTGCGTTTATAATTTTGTTCAGTGTGTATCTGTCCAGTTACTGCAGAAATGCAGAACATTTCCCATCTTTCTGTTTTGAATGTGTTTATAACAGTTTAGGACAAAGTGCGCTAGCATTTTTAAAATGTGCTGCAGATATATAGTGTTTTGAAGATGGAGTATTAATGAGAAAAGAGTTCATGGATTTCGGAGGAAGTGATCAATGGATGCATTTTGTGTGAAAGAAATGAAAAAATGATTCAGTTTGGTCCACATACACTTCTGTTTCGCTGACTATGTAAAGAATTTTGACAATGTGACTTGAGATTGGACCAATGCAGGTTAGCAGTTGGGGGGAAAAAAGTAAATAACTGGAAGAATAAGAGTGACAGCAAAACATTTGATAACTTGCAGTTTGAATAAATTTCATGAATTCTCAGCACTTTGTGAAGCTTGATAAACAGCCCCAGATCATATTTTATGACCAAATGTGATCTGGGGCTGTGAACCCTTTTGTAATTCCAAAGGGTTCACATATTTTTTCCTGTGACTGTCTGTCATCACCGAAAAATAAATGTTGAGTGAAATTTCATACATGGATGCCAGTGGGCTGACACCCTCTGCTTAACAAACCACAATTAACATGTGCACTGTGACGCAGCCATATTTAGCCAACAGCAGAGCATTATCTTCCTTGCTCTGTAAAAGATTTATATTTTCCGAAAATGTGAACTTGACAGAACAAATACTTGAAACCAACATGCCCACTTTTTTCATTAATACTGAGTCAGGTGATGACTGTCATGATAGATGTTTCTCTCTCTTAAAAAGCTACAAAAATTCCATGGTATTTTCACTGGGATGCTTTTCATTGTAAGGCACGGCGTCCATTGTTCCCAAAAAAAGAAAAAAAGAATGAAAATCATTAAGCAGAAACATCCCATGGTATTAATTAAAGTAATCCATCATGTTTACTTGTACTTTTCTTTACACCACAATAATTGCAGTCAAACTAAAGTAATTCATTTTAGCTAGAATTGAATGTGAAGTGATCGCTGCCTCCAGAAAATAAATCAGTAACATTGTGTGGTAATGAAGAAGGGGAAATAGTCCCATTAAAGGTGATAATTAGCTGTGTAATGAAGTCATGACATGAAGAAACTGCAATGCGTCTGCTGTTCAACATGATGAATTATGTTTGTCACCACAGCAGTATGTCTCTGAGCAGGCTTTAATGGCTTTTTCTTTAAAACAGTGGAAGCCTGAGAGTACAGGCATGTAAACCTGCAGCAGAAAACACAACTCTTGTCCTTATAAACAGGATTTTTAACATGAACTATCCTAGAAATCGAAGTGCTGATGTGCAGGTAAACATCAATGCCTGTCACATTGAGCGTGGTCGGGAGCACTTGAGAATGAGATGGCTTTACCAACCTAGCCTCGTTTCAGACCTCTGAATCCCTGCTCATATCTCTGAGTTTTTTCAGCAATATAAAAAAGGACTGTTGTTATGCTTGCTGATGGATTCTTCCTTGGTTTTCAAAAAAACAACAGCCTACACACTGTTAAAGCTTTTTCCCCATTTCTATTTGGATAACATTGACAATGTTTTGGCCATAAAAGGGATTAATCAGGTAATGGTAAGAGTGAACAGCTTTGTGAAACATGTCAGTTAAAAGGGCTTTAATATCATAGGAAATAGACATTTACATTGCCAAAGAAAGTCCCTGGGCGGTTGTTAAATCATGGGCAATGAATTGGTCACAATTTTGAAGCAAAGGCCAAAGTCTCTTTGACCTCTAAATGACCTTGACAAACTTTTTTTAAACCATAACTCAAGAATTGATGCGGTATGTCAAAAATTCACACAGATGTTTAATGGCATACAACGATGAAGTGGTGACATTTTTACAGTCAAACACTCAACTTGACTGTGATACCATTTTAGCCATTATTCAATTCAGTTTATTTATGTAATAGCCAATTCCTAACAGAAGTTATCAGATTTGCACTTTACATAAAGAGCAGGTGTAGACCGTACTCCGTGTAATATCATAAACCATCAGAGAGAGAGAGAGAGAGAAGCGGAAAAAGAGAACACACATAAGCATAGTGCAGGGTCCAGATAGAGATATAAAACATTAGTAATGGCAGTGGTAATACTACTACCAATAAATGTAATAATAGTAATAATGATTGCAGTAATAATGAAGCAGCAATGATCAGGGTCCAAGCAGATAAAGATGCAGATAATGAAATGTAAGATGAAAACATTTTTGTGACATTTGAACACTAAGCAAAAATGAAAATGTTGTGTATACTGTTCTAACTACAGCAAGATATTGAATACCTGCTGATTCACGGTGTTCCAATCCTAAAACCTTTTGATATACTTGATAACTGTCATCTCTCTGTCAATTTAGGTAGCATTAGAACTGCTGGAGATATCAATGTTAATTTAGCATATTTTTAAAACTATAGAGTGACAGACTTCTGAACTCACCATAATAATAATAAGGTAATTTAATAACTTTAGATCAGAAAAATTTGTAGATGATCCTGCCAGAGTTTTGGGATGATTGGCAGTTTTTTGAAAATAGGATTTTGAGAAAACTGAGAAAAAGTCGCAGAATTTGACATTTAGTAGCAAAGACGCAGATAAAGTAAGAGATTAAAATGATGACATTTTGAAAATTTTGACTCTAAGCCAGCCATTTTCAAGGTAATTGCAAAAACGTAAACTTGATTGTTACAGTGCCACCTTGAGGTCAACGGGCCATTTTATGAGCCTGAGTAGTGGGTGGAATTTGTAACTATACTGAAGTGGTCCTACAGTTTTTGCTGCATGAACAGATTTAGCAGGAAGGAAGATGTGGTTAGACACTGAATAGACAGTTTTGAATCAAAAGGTCAAAGGTCATTATGACCTCAAAATAGCTTTTTACACATAATTTAAGTATGAATTGGGCAATTCCATATTTAATTTAATGTCATGTTTATTTTATGGGCACACATAGTATAGTGTACATAGAGAAAAGCATAACTGTCCATTTAAATGTAGCAGAGCATTTACAGCTCTCACACATTGGGACGACACAATGAGTAACCACCAACTAGCACAGTACAGGCTTTCCTCCATCCCGTCCATTCTGCCTTTCCCTTTCTGCCTTATTCTAAATTTCAAGTGTCATCATAATCACATGACTGCAAAGAACATACAGGAGCACAGAGTTTCATGTTCAGCTCATAGGGAGACTTTGTATCTAAAAATGTCAGAAGAAAACAAAAGCACCACATGTTGTGCAGCTACACGCTATAAGAATCCATGCGTACCTGTATAACAAATACATTTATGATAATCCTTCATTAATCAGTTCAGCAATGTATACTCCCTGGAATCATATGTTCTGACCTGCTGTGTGGGGCTCATGTGAAGGACACAGGTCTGTGAAGGCTAATCACACTGATTGTTTTAGATCAAAATCAATGAAAGCCAACATAAGAATATCTGCATATGTCCATTTTTAGGTTTCCACATACACATTTACTGAAGCAAACTTTCCAGAGATGATCATAAAACTTTGAAAATGAAATGGTGCGAATCCATTTGAGCAACAGAACAGATCACTGCCTCCCTCTGCTGGCAAGGCCTACAAATTACCCATCATCCATGAGTATGGACCATTTGAAACAGCCAGGGATAACATTTTTACTTTTCCCTATAGACTCCATTATCTGGAATAGTTTTCATGCAGCCAACCAAGAATTGGATTTTTGTTTTCTGATTAGTGGGAAGGCTGAAAATGATGAATGCCACGTTATTTGTCATCTCTCAAGATGATGTTTCATGTTGTGCCAGATGTTTCATTACACTTTGTCCCAATTTCTGAAAAAAATGCATATATAATGTAAACAACAGACCTGTTACAAGGTGGTAAAATCTTGGGATGGCCCCGCTGCCATTGGTTCTGCAGTGTTGTTAGTGGTTCACCTCACACTGATCAATGCCTACTGGTAACACCTAAGCTCCTTGTTTCCAGCCTGTAAAATAAAGTCAATGTCAGATACTCTTTCCCCCACATGCACACATTTGGTTATGCGGTGGTGTCAGCCCTCTTTGTTTTCCTTTCTTTTATTTCAAAGAATCGATAACCTTACAGTCATACCCCTCACGAACACAATTCAGAGCTGTTTTGCAAGTTGTTTTTGCTTAGTAAATCCATTTGCTCAAGAACTTGCCCAATAATCTATCTCCCATTAGCATTTGTTTTTTTAGTATGTCGATAACAGACTCAGAAGACAGAACCTGTACTGTTAGTGATGGTTGTGGTGGCAGTAGTTATGGTGGTAGCAGTAGTTGTAGTCAAGTTTATTTCAAGAGTGCATCTAAACACAGCCTAAGCTGACCAAAGTGCTGTACAAAAAAGAACATTAAAATATTAAGTACAAAGTAAGAACCACAAAGTTAAACATACCAGGAACAACAATAAACAACAAAGGACAAAATAAAGAGCTGTAGACATGACGACCAATTAATAACAGTAGTAGTAACAGAAGTAATAATAGTACTAATAGTTGTGGAATGATTTGTAGTAATACTAGCCCTATTATTATTAGCAATATTTATTTACAGACAGTAGTAGTAGTAGTGCTAGCAGTTGTAAAAACAGTAAGCCTACTACTGACATAAGTAGCTGTGCTAATGCAACAGTGTTCACGTGAAAATAGTAATTTTAGGACCAGCAACACTAGTAAAAGTGTGAGCTACAGGCAACATGGGTAATAACTTAATTGTAAAGCTAACAGCGTACATTGAGAAAAGTACTGTTCGCTTAAATACAGTCTATGGTTGGGAAAAGGGCTGTGGATACATGCAGCAGTTCACTTTACTCTCAGTAGCAGCAGTGTGGTAGTAGTAATGGCTAGTTGCAGATGTAGATTGTGACAGGGATAGTGACGGGTTTATATATTAGCATAATAATTATAGTACAGTAGTAGTAGCCGGATACAATGTACACAATATATTCGCTCCTTGTTACAATGTATGTATCCTCTTTATCTATATCCGTTCCACTGCGCATGCGCGTACGGCGGTTCGCGGTTGCGCCAACTGGTAGAGGATGTTGCTAGCAGCCAGTGTAGATGCACAGCCTTTTTCACAACAATAACATCAACCAAATTTGCATTGCCACATACCTGCTTTGAGGATTATACATTCCGAACGCTATCGGAAGCTGTGCATTGGACCGCGCCACGCCGAACTTCCTTCTGTATTTTTTGGCTACATCTTCTGTTGACAATGGGAGCGGAGGGGTTTGCAGATTTACAAGGCTCCTTTTTGCAGGAGCAGAAACAAGAATCATGGCTGGCCAGCTAGGCCGCAAATGGATTTTGTATAGAACAGCAACAGTCTATTGATATAAAATACTGTACGTAGGCTTGACGCATCATATAAAAAGAGGTGCTATTAAGCCAGGGTTTTAATTACACGGTTATCGTTGATTTTTGTTGTGTTTTTTGGACCCACAACACATGCTACTGAGCCCGCTAGCTTCACAACCTTGAGTGGTTGACGTCTTGCCTTCGTAGTTAGCTCCTTTAAACAGCTAACGATAGCTAGCATCGCTTGGCCGGCCATCCGCTGGTCTAAAACATTTGGAAAAAGAACTTTATTGCAGGATTTACTCTCATAGCTGTGTACCCAGAAGGCATTTGTATCGCAAATTCCTTGTGCAACGTCTGCTCCTGGATGAATGTGGGACAAAATGGAGACCCCGACGATTGTGTACGATTTGGATACCTCTGGGGGCTTAATGGAGGTGAGGTTGCTCTGCTCATAGGCCTTCATTACGTGAAATATTCCCGTATTGCTACTGCTTTTAATGTATTTTAAATTAGATTAAATGCCGTTATCTTTAGAGCACCATAGCCTGTTGTCGAGCATTTCTCGGTTAGCTAACTTAACTAATAGTTTGGCTTGATAGTGGAGGCCATAAGTTAACGTTACCGCTCTCCCTAAGCTTAGCATGGAATGGCATAGCGGACTTAAAGCTGTATATTTTCCAAACTCTCGTGTCAACTAACTATCAGACAGGGCCTAATACTAAACAACTGATAAACTTTTATAGCAAATCCAAACACTGCTGGCGCCCCCGAAGTCCGAGGAGGTGGAGAAGAGGAGTCGGAAGTTGGTGAGAGACGTCCGGAGGAGCGGCAGGGCCACCAACCACGACACCTGCGATAGCTGCCGGGAGGGGGGCGACCTGCTCTGCTGTGACCACTGTCCTGCAGCCTTCCACCTCCAGTGCTGGTAAGTTAGTTACTTGAAGACACATGGACAAGTAATGTTCAGTGCATACAAAGTGTAGAACAGACAACGGACTGCAACGTTTGATTCTCCGTTAGCTGCATGTATAAATGAGATACGGAATGCTAAGTTCAGAGAGTGTTGATCACCTGATGAAGTTATTTTTGCTGCTCGTGGTGCTGCACAGATAAGCATGTGATATTTTACTGGAAGTAGGCCTATGTGAATTAAAATCTGCCCCTGATAGCGTTGAACGAACTCTGGGTATAGGAATAAATATATTTTGCCAGTCGTTGCTGTTTCACAAAGCCACCATTAATTCAGTTAAAATTCCACTGCAAACATCCGTGGATCTATTATATTCACGCTTAATACAACTGAACTGAGGTGGGCGGTAGTGAGCCTTGTGTGAAGTTGATGAAGTTGTATTTTTCTTAAGGCAACTAATCATTTAACGTGAGAGTTATTGAATACAGTTTGGTGAGCAAGTAGAGCAGCTAATTTGATATCGGTGTCGAGTAACGTAAAGTAGCTAACCGTTATGTTTCCTCACATTTGGGAGAATAGGCCTAAGTTATGTGATGTGAGAAATGGCTGGTTCTATAATTAAAGAGTTTCCCGAGAGCGCCATTTAATTAATCGCTGTCGCTTAAAAGGCATGTTAATGAAACGTGCAGGGGCTAAAAAGAAGTGTCAGTGTAGCCTTGTGTGAATGTGGCTAGAATTAGCTTGCAGTCGGTCCTCCCCTCCTGTCGCGGCTGCAGCCACTGGAGCCGCTGCTGCTAAAAATGGAGTCGAGGCTGCCTCTGTTTACAATATGGCGACCTCACTGCTCTCTTTTTCTATTCCACCGCCATCTTACCAACCTTTAAAATTCAGCTTTGAGGGGGGGAAAAGACGTTCATAAACAACATGGAAGAAATGTTTTGTCATTTGCCGAGATGGAGTGGCGGCATGACAGTGTTTGTTGTGAACATGTTCCCGAAGGTCGTCCCATTGTAGCGTTTCTCCGGTGCGGCTTTGCATGGCTCCCGGTTGAACATCTGCTTGCATGATTATTTTAACTTTGGCGATTGGAAATGGTGAGTTCAGACTGTCACTTGGAAACGACCAAACACAAACGTTTTATCCATATATGGTCAGGCCTGTGAATGGCTTCATCGTTACGATTTGTAGTCATCTCCTGTCACTCATAATGGGAAGAAACGTGATGCATTAGTGTGTTTATATTAAAGGCTAACTGAACGTTTGATCATCTGTGCTTGTGAATGTTAGACTTTAGGCTGTAGATTATAGTCCAGGCTTCAGGTGTGTCCTGCCCCTTATAAATCCATCATGTTATTGTCCCCTTGTTATTTATCAGTCACTTGACACATAGGTGCTTTTACTATGACAGCATTTTATTTATTAAAAAAAAATCCTTTGTCGTTCTGAGCATGTTTTCTTTTAAATAATGGTGAAAATTTCGAGGGTCATTTAACTTAAGAATGTATTATTATTGTTGCGTATAGTTGATTGTAATATTTTCAATCTTTTCTGATGGGTAATTCATGTTTCAGCTGTATTAAAATTAGAAAACAGATTACACAGCATTGTCAGGCGTTTCTTTATTGTAATACAATTGTCAGTCCACTAGATGGAGGCAGAGGGGGTTACCTTCTCTGTGGTGACTGGGTTAATGCTGTCTTTGATAACTAGGCAGGGAATTTGATTTTAACCAATAAGAAAATTAAAGTAATTTGTCTTGTATGTAAAACCATGATTAAAAAAATTCTTTAAATTGGAGTTTTTTAATCAGCATTTTCTTTCTCACATGAAGTTAGAAAACATAATTGTGAAGCATAATTGTGTGACTGCAGAGATGGAAGTTGAAGGATGTTTATTCGTTTGCATGTAGTGATTACAGAGGATTGTGTTTTATCTTCTTATCATAGCAACCCGCCTCTAAGTGAAGAAATGCTTCCCCCAGGGGAATGGATGTGTCACCGCTGCAATGTTCGAAAAAAGGTGAGTAGCAAGCCCTCTGTATTACACACCTTATCCTCCACTAGAGTTATAGTTAAGCTGTTGTTGAAAAATGTTTTTATGCTATATGGACATATATGGAAATCTGTCTTATGGTCTTCGTTCACTGCCGTTAGAAGCGAGAGCAGAAGTCAGAACAGACAAACGGCCTATTGGAGAGGTCCTCGTCTAAACGCTCTGCGTCCCCGGCCGTGGAGCTGGAGCTCAATGCTGGCCCACTGCGGCTCGACGGCCTGCCTCCAGGGGCTGGAGCAGCAGGGCCCGGACTACGAGTGGCCCAGGTGCGCCTCTTGGATCGCAGGACCAGCAGCAGGCCTAGCAGCAGGCCTGGGACGCCCACCTCCAACACTTCATCCACCCCAACCCCTTCAGAGGAGCAGAACGATGGGGAGGAGGAGGCAGCAGAGCCCGAGGATGAAGTTCAGGGCGCAGAGCTGGAGGGTGCTACATTATCTGTTCCCACACCACGCCTCCTCAAAAGACCCTTTCAGCTCCTGATAGCAGCTGCTATGGAGAGAAACCCTACACAGTTCCAGCTACCCAGTGAACTCACCTGCACCACTGCACTGCCAGGTCAGTCAGTCATTATGATTTCCTAAACTGTCACTGTGAAATGATACTGTATTTCAACTGTAAAGGTGAAGAAGAAAATATAGCATAGTTCATGGTTGGGTGAATGTTGGCTTTTCACAAAGACCTGCCATAATCAGTGTTGTTTTTTGGTCTATTTGTATATACTGCTATGGATAGAAACCGAATATAGATGACATAGAGATATCCTGTTTAAGCCCAGAGATTCTGTCTAATCTGTAACGGAGTTAGATATTTAAAACATATTCAGGTATCTCAAGCATCGAAATAAATATTCAGTTTTGTTGATGGTCTAACAGGTGAAATTTCATCAAACTTCTGTGGCCTGGTAACCTATTTTATGTCCCAAATTATTAGTGACTCCAACACTTACAGAACTAATAAGTTGTCCTGTGAGTCTGGCATACCTTTGTTTTTTTATTTTAAGAGCATAAAACTTTTTTTTTTCTCAAATGTTTCCATCCTGTTTGGATTTGTAGGCAGCAGTAAACGGAGAAGAAAAGAGGAGCTATTAGGAAAGCCGTTCAGGAGGCCTCAGCATGAACTGGATTCCAATGGTCTGGTCCCTCTGCCAGTCAAAGTCTGCTTTTCATGCAGCCGGTTAGTACTACCAGATGACGGTAAATTCAGAAATGTACACACAGATCTAAAAACGTTTCACATCTTGTACTGAGTTCCTACTGTGTCCCCTCACAGGAGTTGCAGGTTGGCTCCACTGATCCAGTGTGACTATTGTCCCCTTTTGTTCCACATGGACTGTCTGGACCCTCCACTCACAGCTTTACCTGCTGGCAAATGGATGTGTCCAAACCACGTTGAGCACTTAGTGGTAAGAGTCTTGGCCTTGGCTCAAAGTAAAACTAGCTTTTTTTTTTTCTTCCCATGATTTTTGTTTTTTAATTTTAGGTTGTCTCAGCCATAACGGTGCAGCAGAATGATTTGTTTTCCGTGTTAAATGTTTGTCTGATGTCCAGCTGAATCAGAGGAGTCTGAGCCTGTCCAGTCGTTGTCAGCTCTTTGACCAGTTCCAGGACAGAATGTCCCAGCACGCTGTCAAGTTGGACTTCCTGCGTAGAGTTCATCGGCAGAATGCACCCATCCGGCGCACCATCCACCAGCACAACAAGAAAACCATCAAGGTAGACGGGTGGCTTCCGTGTGAGAGTGTAGACAGCCACATGGTTTATTCTCTTTTAGGTTTGTCAGCGGCTGCCATAAATAGCTTTTGTGTGATCAGCTCTGAATTGCTAAGACAGGCCAGTGGTGCACAGATAGGGGTGGGATTTGTGGAATGACTGAGATTCTTACCTTTTATAATTGATTCTTGTTGATTATTAATTCATTCATTCATTAATTAATCGTGTTTTGGTTTCCTCTTGCTAACCAAGAAGACTGGGGGTGTCATGGCTCAACAAACTGACATAACTCCATTGACATGAAAAGTAAAAACAAAGCCATGTGTGAGAGATCCTGTTTATTCAGAGGCATCAGAACATGTTGGGAAAATTCAAATTAAAGTGATTTAAGTTATTTCTAACAACCGCTGTTTGGACCCAGGTGCCCGATGCCATCAAGTCCCAGTACCAGAATCCTCCCCCCATGCTGCTTCCTGTAGGGGTACGCCAGTTAGAGCTGGTTTGTAGCGGCGTTCCCGATCATCAGTCCTCGAAGCATCTCACCACAGAGGCTGAGCAGCAGGAGGTAGGCAGAAGAAAATCCATTCCTAACTTTTTCGAAGTTTAATTGCTGGTCTAATTAAATTACATATTAACACATAAACTGCTTGATTTAAATAGCGCTGTTATCCAAAGCGCTTTACAAGGTTTTTACTGCTTATTCAGACAAACTCTCACAGTGATGGCAGCGAGAGACCACGCAGGGGAGTGAACTGGAGTTATTTCAAAGTTACTTCAAAATATTTTAGCAAAGTCATGATTTTGAATCCTCGAAGTAAATGACTCCATCAGCTAGGACAGGGTTCTAAAAAGAACTGATGGTTGCTTCCTATGTTGTAATATGTGGTTCTGCTGTGTTGAATAGTGGCTTCAGGATGTCATCGCCCTCCAGTGCAACATCATGCGACACTTGTCCATCAAGCAGAAGGCTGGCTCGGGAGCGTCCACCCTGTCATCAGTAACCCCATCAGCAGAGTGGGTTTCTGAGCAGAAAGCCAGTACTAAATCATGTGTAACATCAGAGGACATGAAAACTCAGCCCTCTTTAGAAAGGACTTCTTCCCCTGACCCCTGCTTAAAACCCTGCAGTGCACCTGATGACCCACAGGGAGCCTCTCTTTCAAGGGGCACCCTAGCAGAGCTGGGTGTTTGTAAATGCAGCACAACACCATGTCAGGACTGTAGGAAACCCAACGGACCTCTGGCAGAGGAGCGTCAGCCACCCAAAGCCAACGGACCTGTAGACTGTAACAATGCCTCGGATTCCCGCAGGCAGGCTGAGCTGCAGCACAGACTGAAGCTCAGTACAGCACCCTCAGACTCAGCTCCTGCCTCTGGGCTGGTCAACCACATAGGAGCAGAAACCGTTAAAAGAGAGCCAGAGAGCACTACAGAGGCCTGTGCTCAGAAAAACTGCCCCAGTGCCATGATGATATGGCCACACGGCAGCCAGCAGAACCACAGGAGCCAGACAGAGTTCCAGGGGGAGCGGACGAGCAGCAACGAAAAACCCTCCCACTCCATCACCAGCAGTGCCCACTCAGACTCACCACCTAAAGGAAAACAGGAGCACTGCCCAGCCAAGCTGGGCTCATCATCTCCTACTCCAGGTACACATTCCACTCACCACTGGTTGCTTCCCAGGTTTATTGGAGGTTATCTAGGGATTGTCAAAATAACTGTGTAATATAGCTGTGGACATCAAAAGTTAGCTTTTTAAAATCCATATTTGATATTCAGACACGTTGAATGGACGTTTTGAATAATTGCAAAGCAAGAGAAGTAGGACCAAATGATGTCTGGGAAAACTGGAGGAGTGTCATTTTAGACTAGAGAACTATGCTGCTCCTTCCACTGAATATCTCAAGAACAGATTTGCTTTAGGTGTCTTTGAATAAATAGCTTATTTGTTTGATATGATTTTTTTTTTACATATGCGTGTGTCGCCACATTTATCCAAGTCACTAATGCCTCATTTCCACTGCATGGTACGTCACGGCTTGACATGACTCCCTTGGAACTGTTCCCGTTTTGTTAAACATCGGCAAAATTCATAAACAGTACTCGGTACTTACTTTGGTGTCACCTCAGTCTGGTGGAGTTGGTCAGAGAGAATCGTGACTTTCGCAACAAACCATCCATTTTTAAATAGCCAAGCTTCCATCAATGGCAACCAATATTTTTCTTATTTCCATGACCAACATTTTCAAAAATGGCCGCCCACAAAACCAAACTGTGGCCAGCTGCTGGAGTGCAGGCGCTCCTTTGTTTAGCTGCAGCTAAAAGGATCCAGCAATAAGAGGCCAGGCTTAAATTCTCCAAAAGAATCAACCATTGTGAAAAACATTAACATTACATTCTTTCAGTAGTTGACATTCCAGCTGTTTCCAGCAAAATAACAGTGTAGTATGACAAAACAGTGATATATAGTTTAAAACAGTTGATTGTACGCACATGAATGAATCAATAGTCCCCATTGAGTCAGATGTCCATGAGCAGTACTCCAGATCAGCCTCATGTCGTCTCTGCATGTTCCTCCTCTACAGACATAAAGGCTGGTCCTGAACTGGTGGACTCACTGCTGCCCAGCACGCTCTCGTCCATCGCTAGCCTGTCCAGCTGCATGAAAGATGGAAAGGATGAGGACGGAGGTAAGTCTGCTCAGTCTGAGATGTGACAATACTGAGCCACTGTGGTGGTGTGTCCAGCCCAGTCCTTACACTGTGTGTGTGTGTGTGTGTGTGTGTGTGTGTGTGTGTGTGTGTGTGTGTGTGTGTGTGTGTGTGTGTGTGTGTG
>JAPMOB010246783.1:0-12737 GCA_029875015.1 Lepomis gibbosus | reverse complement strand
CCCCCCATCCAAAAAGTGACTTGGTAACAAAGATGCGAGTCAGACAACCGGTAAGAACGTATGCTGTGTGTCAAGATGAGGACAAAAATGGGATCAGTGTTTTCCCCCCAGTCTGTCGTGTTACCACTCAAACCTGGAAACCGGGACATGACCACACAGAGCAACAACAAGAAGTACCACTGCACATTCTGAATCAACTCAAGTGCAGTACAGACATGCCTTCCTGAAAAGCATCAAAAAATTCGGTCCTGTATATACAGAAGACCCACTAAAAAAGTTGAAGGGGTGGAGGGGTAGTGTACAAGGATGTTAGTGGGTGTGTGGAGGAGTCTGTAGGCCCTGTGTGGTCACCTCCATCCAGTTAAAGCAACCATTCGAACCGCGATAGAGTAGCAGCTTAAGGGGGTCCAATTTTTTTCTTTAATTCCTTAAAGTCTGCTCTCATCCAGGTCCTTTTAAAATGTCCCGAGGGAGGTGCAGTAAAGCCATCCATTGAACTATGCATTTCCTGCTGCCCCTCTGCTCCTTCAGCTAGGGTTGGTGGAGAGTTAATGCCCGTGTGCAAGAGGGGACAACAGTGGAGAAAGAAGGAAAAGCAAGAGAGAGTGTGTAGGAGGGGAAAATCAGACTTCCCTCAAAAGCCAAAGTCCCAGAAACGTCCATCCTTTGGGCTGCGTTCCTGTCCCAAACGCACACCTGTGAGCTCACACATCAAGCACTACTAGACAAACTGACGTCACATCTCCACGGGATCCCCCGTCTTTATATGGCAACCTTGCAGGGACCTTCTGTCACATAGAATTCTTTAAATTGAGATTGCATATACAAGAGCCTGCTGCCAACAGTGCGGCAGAGGAATATTTTAAACACTTAAACACTCCCCACACGCATTTCAGTTTTTAGTCTCTGCACCTCACTTGTCGACTCCTCATAGGCATTTTTGCATGATGTCAAATGTCTGGTTTGCAGTGTAGCTCGTAGCTGCCGATTTTTGTAAAGTGGGTCGGGCAGTTTCCATGGAGACGCCCAGAAGCCCTCAGCCTTTTGCTGTGCTGGAGCTGCGTTTAGTGTCCCAGCATGCACTGCAGACAGAGGCGGGTGTGCTCATGGTGTTAAAGAGGTTCCAGTCTGTTCCAGAGTCTAGAGCCCGGTGTGAGAAACGTAGAGTGGGCCCATACTGAGCACACACACAAACACACACACAATGTTCTGTCACTCTCACACACATACAGTCACATATACACTGAAAAGACTCACGTACAGGAGGAAGCACTAGTTGATTCAGAATGAGAGGACAGATGTTAAAGTGCGATATCTACATGTAACTCCAAATCAAGAGACCATCACCACCCTCCTGGAGTTGTCCGTCTTCTAGTTTCCCTGATAACCGATGGCTGTGGTTGGCACCCCTGCCCTGTGTAGAGGGGCTGCAGTACCCCCTACTGGTCAGAGGGTGTTATAGCAGACAGTGTTGAGAACAGTCTGGTTTCTTTGCATTTCCTAAACAACTACCTCTATTCTGCTGCTGTTTTAAGATGAGAACAGGTCACCGGACGATGGCAAAAAAACAAAAAAACCCAGATGCATCCCACAGATCTGGAGCCAGTTTGTGTTTCCGAAGTTGTGCAGAGGGAAAATGTGGGCAGACCCATCACTGAATGAAAATAATGCTGGCGGGGAGTCACCACCACCAGCTAGATCCCCCCTCTAAGTGGTCAAATCTCCTCACAGCACAAAGCAAGAAAAGCATTTCCATGTGCAATTTGTTTCAGTGAAAAACAGGCAATGTCCTATATTTGCAACAAGCTCTCCTCCGTATTTCTCCTCCATTTTATATTTAAAACCTTGTTTTGAAAAAATAAATACAAAAAAAAAGTGTTTACAAGTTTACATTGTGCCGTGCTGCATATGCATAACACCCTCACAGTCATCTGATCTGACTGTGATACATCTTGACACAAAGTGTCTTGACAAAATGTCTTTTTTTTTTAAGAAAAACAAAGCAGATTTGATCAAGCAGTTGAGGGTTGAGAGGATCTGCGGAGGATGAGAAGAGAAGTGCTAACAGTATTTGCTCCCTGATGCCAAAGGCCATGCCAGGGGATTTGGGTCCATGCTGGAGGAGGGGAGCTGCCAGGGACAAAGCCCTCCTCCAGGGGGTCAAGAGGGAAAAAGGAGTGTACTATTCTTTGGGTGCTGGGGTAACTATAATTCTTTTGGGAATTACTTCAAGGAGAGTTCTCTACATGGAAGGTTTTGGTTGGAGTCACAGGGATTTTTTTTTTTGTTCTTCAGACTCTGGTTTGGTTTGTGGAAAGGCTTTGGAAATGGTGTGTGGAAATCTACAATGTGAAAACAGACACCAACAAACAGGGGCACTTATGATTCTGGAGGTCCCCAACATCTAAAAAGGCATGCTAGATGGGTAGAAATTTAACAGGCGCAAAGAGGAAATAAGGATTTTACTGCAATAACAGGCAATGCCCGAAATAATGGGCATTAAGGACTGGCACTGTGTGACAAGAGGACAAATTAGAGACATAGAATTGAGTTGACTCTTACAGCATGTACTGCCTCTTGAGGAAATGAGATTCAGATTTGGGACTAAAGAATTACAACGGAGAAAGCGCAAGGAAGGAGGAAAAGAAATCTGCAGATAGGCCCAGTGTTATTGAAAAAACATTTTTGGGGTTGCTAAGGAATTGTTGAGGTTCTGATATCTGAGGCATGCTGCTGTGCTCTAGTCTTCCATGCACATGGGCAGGTTGACGAAGGTGAAGACGTTGTACTCGATCATGACGGAGAAGCAGAGGAAGATAGCGTACAAGATCAGGGCGTACAAGCCCAGCTTCACGTCCAGCTTCCATTTATTCAAGTGGATCCCCAGCACCTGCACATATACAAATACAGAGGTTTATTGTAGCCCGAAAGGACTGAATATAGTGAAGCTTAACAGTACAGCAACTACACATTACATGCAAATCTCATCCTAAATTGGAACCCACAAGAGGAATTTTCGTCTACTCCTTTGAGCAGTGATTACACTACAGCAGTGTGTCCATCTTTCCTAGTATCTGTAGCTAGGCCATGACTGATCTGTGTGCGTTTGATACGCCGAGGTCGAAGAAAAAAAAAAACAAAACAAAAAAACATGTACATTTAGCGTTTATATAGCTAGTTCCTGTTTACACGTAAGTTTATTGGAAGAGCATGTGTTAGAAAGCCAGTCACTGCCAGCTAATGTGCTACCACAGGCTGTATGCAGTAAACTACAAGCTAATTTGCTAACCTCTATGGGAAATTACAGTAGTCAGCTAATAGGTTTGATAAGCAGTGGCAACCAGTAGTGCCCTTGTCTGACTGAAGTCGAAATATTAGGCCTTGTAGATCTAATATGGGTGAAGGTTCGGCAACTTGATTGCCAATTCCTCCCCTCAAATATGTTCAGAAACAGATTTTGGCAGACTGAAATAAGTGAAAGATTACATAGCAGGTTATCTTCCTGGAAGGTCAACATGAGGAACCAGCGTAGCGTAAACATTATCTGTTGCTCACCGTCAGGGCTACAGAGCCCAGCAGAAGCACCACTGAGTACACCAGGCCCCGACTGTTAATCATCACCTGCAACAAACAAGACAGAGATCAACAATTCATCTGAATCGGCCAATACCAGAGATAAGGAGTAACTGGATTTAAGTTTTTTCTTACGCACAAAAATACAGAAATGATGAGTTATTTTAAAGAAAAACTAGCTCCTTACCTCCGATCCATAGCTGACACACATGGTCTGGATCGCCCAGGGAACACCAAGTCCCACAAGAATATCAAACACATTACTGCCAATAGTGTTGGACACGGCCATGTCTCCCAAACCTGCAACAAAACAAAATGAATTTTTTTAAAAAAGGCAACTATAACTTTAAACAAAGGATATAGAGTTTTTCTAAAGATGAATATTTTGCTGTTCTGTACTTTCTAATCTTATATAGCTGGGAAGGTAGTGATGCGGGCTACACTAATGTCAAGAAAGAGCTCTGCACTATTTTATCTTGTTCTCAGTTATATTCTGTACTTGTTAAACTCTTTTCTATGCACATAGGAGACAAACATCTGCACACCACACTCTCAGTGTGTTAGTAAGTGCACCTATTTGTATATCCGGATTTAAGTATCAATTATAGCTAAACACAGAAATTACCAATTATAGCTAAGTTATACCACAAATGTATCTATATTTGTAGTGTTTGTTTATTCCAATGACTCGCCCAACTAACCACTAGGGATCATCAAAGTTTAATATAATCTAATTATTAAAAACATAAGGATGTTACTTTGGACTAGTGGTATCAAATGTGTACCACATAGCCGCAACATTCACATGTGTGTAATAAATCCGCAAAATTGCTCAATCCAAAAATGTTTCAGAGAGAAAGGTATACCTTGCCGAGCCACAATGAGACTGGCTATGCAGTCTGGGACACTGGTGCCTGCTGCCAGGAAAGTGATGCCCATGATGACATCAGGGATTCCCAGAGTGTACCCAATTATAGTCACCTAAGAGGAATGTACAGTGTTAAGAGTTCAAATAAAATTATTTTGTCAGTCATGATCGGGATTGATTTTCCAGGCGAAACTAGAAACGCTTCAGGGGGAGTTGTTATTTTGGTTGTTGGATCATTTTACAATAAACGTGATTGATAGGTGCACTCTTGGAACACCAGTTACAGTATAGTCTGGTTATTTTTTTCCTGCTATTTATGTCCAGTGGGATCTACAAGAGTAGGGTTAAAGACTCTGATCTAGCATAGACCTAGAATAAACAGTCCTGAGGAAATGAATATCTCTGAGAAATTCAAGGAGCGAAGTGCTACGTCTTAAATGGCAGATTAAATCCTGGTAAATGCAGTTTCATATCTATAACATCAAGAGGAAAAGCTGTCGTGGATTATATAATAACCCCCCCCCCCATGTATGTCTGGACACTTTCATCAACTTTACGGTGATCACCTCACCTTAGCTCTTAAACAACGCTGCTTGTATTGACCTTATCGGATCGAGATGCAGGTTATAGGATCATTCTCTGTTAATGTTGACATTTCAAGTTAATGTTACAATGAGATGGATTCTTCTGAATTAATTCTGTGGTCATTCCAACTTAAAGACAACCTGGATTATTCTAGCTCCCCTTTTTTCTGAGATGTGTTGCCTTGCTCTGCTGGAACTTAACTAGAAGGTTGTATACATTTCTATGTATAGTCATGCAAAGAGATGAATACATGCCAACCCACAAAAACTGAGAAATGGCAATAATTTGTGTTCTAATGTAAGCTTTTATTGTGGTTTGAAGAAAAATAGTTTGAAACTATCTTGCCAAAAGCCAGAATAAAGTCCCTAACAAACAAAATAAGGCCCAGAGTCAAAGATCTTCAGTTGCACAGCTGAGAGCTAGTATTGCGATTGGACATTCAAACATATGCAGGAGGAAAACCAATTGTGTGAGCTGTGTCATTTGGGCAAGGTGGAAAGTGAGCCCCATTTTCTTTTGTACAATGATGATGATTTAGGAGAGTTCATTTCATCAAATAGCTCAACAAAACCCTGAATTATTCTGATGAAAATTGGATTGGCTGTTTCATTTTGAAGCGTTTCAAAAGCCTGAAAAAGAAGGCAAGATGGATTATTTCATTAGTATTTATCGATTTCTCCGGTACTATTTTATAAATGTGTTTGTCAATTATGAATTTTGTTGTAGATAATGATGGTCTGAAGATTCAAATGCCAAGAATCTGCTCATAAAATGCCCTTTAAGCATTATCTGTACTTTATCTTTATTATAGTCGTTTCATGATTTAGTTCAATCAATTTACTACTAACCAGGTTAACCACTGCGTTAGTTATCTGAGGCTGTGTTGCTAACATATGTATATTACCCTGTACTTTTACTCTTGTGAACTGTTTGTTTACTAGATTAATTACTGTGACGTACATCCTATACAGGACTTAAATAGTTATTTTACTTGTGATAATTTGGTGGCATGAGGGACAACAATGTGACAAATATGACAGCTTGCTTGTTTTGTGCAACAAACAAAGATATTCAACTTACAATTACAAAAAAACAGATAAACCATAAATCTATTTTTAAGAAGCTGGAAACAGACTGATTAATAATTTAAGTAAATTTTCAAGCACAAATGCCAATTATATAAATAATGGGAATTCATTTTATGTTGACTGGACTCAAATACTAAAAGTCGCCCTGGTAAATGCCTCACTCTGAGTTTTTGTACTCACCATCCAGACCATGAAGTAGGAGAAGACAGCAATCCAGACAGTGGACAGGATGAAGGAGAGCATGAAGAATTTCTCCCAGCGAGGCTTGGCACAGTTCGGGATGGTTAAGTACAGCAAGAGGAGCAGAGGCCACGAAAGCAGCCACTTCACCTTGCTGCCCCAATTCCCTGCAGCAGAAATACACATTAGTGCAGGATACTGGTTGCCTCTGGTTTTTGGATCAACAAACATATTTACCGTTTGCTTATTTTAAGTAATGTGGAAAAAATTTTGAAAGGTTACAAGTACTAAATGCTATTTTCTTAAAATGCGCAACAGGTTTTATTGAATTACAAATGTTATCATGATTCAAGATGACCTGTAGACTCTTTCTCATGTCCTTGGCACTATTCAGACCACATTTCCCACAAGTCTTTTTACTTGAAAAGAAAAAAAAAAAAGTATAATAAAACATTGTTTCCCCTCACCAATGATTTGAATCAATTCTTTCCAGCAACTGGATCGCTAATGTCACTCTCAGGCAGACAAGTTGTTCTCTGTCTATTGAAAGTGCCAACAACATGTGCACTTCCCGTAAATTTAATTTATTGTATATTGAGCCACTAGCTTATTGAGTGAGGACATCAATAACTGAAAGCTATATGTTGCTTATTTCAAGTCCTTAAAATAAGCAATACATGAGAATGTGGCCTACAATTGATTTATAAATATGTCTGAAATGTCAAAGATGTGTAAAAATTAGATATCTATATCACCTTTACTCCCTAAAAGTACCCATGTATTCCAATTTACACATGTTCACCAAGTAAATACACAAATCACAAACTTGGAACACGAAACGGCGAGATGGTGTCGTTTTCCTCCGCCTCGGTGGGTTTGTCCTCTGGCACATTTCCATTCTCGATTTCAACCTTCCCGTCAATCACTTGTGTCTCCACTCCATTCGCAGCTTGGACCAACTTCTGGCGCTTTCAGAAAAAAGAAACTAAGTCAAAGAGCAGAGGAGCAAACACACTGCTACTTTGAGTGCTGCACTACCGCCAAGTATTCTGTGCATTTTGTTTCTGCAGTCAAGAATGAAAAAAACAAATACTGTGCAAGTGAGATATGGAACTTCTTGGAGTTTATTTTAGTTATTCTCAGCTTTGTGTTTGACAGTTTCAGACACTAAGCTGAAAATAGTATAGTCTCAAAGGAAATTCTTAACACAGAGCAGTAGCAGCTAAATCCTCCTATTGGAGCAACAACGCCCAGCTGTACCTCTGTAATGATGAGACGACTGGCCATGCGCAAACGGGTCTTGGGTCCAAAATGGCTGGTGACCATGACACGGAGGCCAGCTTCTGGAAACCTGAACTTCGAAGGGCTGGCGTTAATGATCTCGTCCACCATCACCACCGACCCACGGCTGTAAGTCTTGCTGGGCTTTACTGAGGGGTGGAAGTATGTGATATGAATGTGAAAAAAAAACAAAAAAAAAACCTTTAACACTTCAGACGTACCAGACCAGATAAGCATAGAACAGTCGAACTTATTTCTATGCATTTTATTAGTTTCATTCGAGGTTATGTACTTGATCCTGTCCTAACAACGAGATAAAGTTAAGTTTATTAAGTAGCAAAAAAGTTAAGACCACACTAAAAAGGGTTGATTTTTAAGAGAAGCATAGTCATCATAAGTTATGTACTATAAACGTCACTTTGTAGTCTGTAGCGCTACTGTGTCTGAGGCCAAGTTACTAAGGAATATTAATGGACGCTAAACCAGAGCCATTTTGTCACCATGTCAGAGTTAAAGCTGCACCAGGCAAGAATTTATATCAACATATACCATACCCATTATCCTAAATCACAGCGTGGGCTCAGTGTGGACCGTTCAATGCCTACACAAATCAAAACTTCAGAGCAAAAACAGCCCCTAAACACAAGCGTGAATCTTTCCTGTAGACAAGTACAGGCTCTGAAAATCATTCTTCCTTTCACTCCACTCCCTCATGTTCTCCTGTGTGACCTGGAAAATGATGTTGGTGCCTACATGCTGCTTGTTTTCTCAACACAGATGAGGAAAGTGATTCCTCATAGTACTGTTTGATAGAAGACACACAAGTGTAGTCTTTCCATGAAACAAATTATAAAAACATAAACATATGTAGGTTTGGGCCATTTTAATTACACTCTCATAAACTAGTGTGTTCAGTCAAATTTGCTGCACATGGGCCAACTGAGTTGTCACTGTTCTGTAAAAACCATGCATCTCCAAATCATCAACTGTTTGAGTGAGTTCATTGTGACAAAGCACTTTTCAGAAAAAGTGTTCTTTAGTGCTTGAGTGAAATTCAATTATGGCGGGACCACTTCAATTAAAAATCATATGGTTTTGATTAAGTAGCAGATTATCTGTCTCAAATGATTTCTTATATTACTCGATTTTCAGAAAAGATGAGGGTTAAATCTTCAGGGAATCACCCCTGGACTCCCTTTGGTATAAAACATCACACACCAGCTGGGTTAACATGAGTGTGTTGTGTGCTGTTACTGACATCACATGATTTCTGGGCACTGAACTTCAAATAGCTCTCCCAAATTGCCTGGCGCAGCTTTGAAGTTTGCCTACCAGTAGTGAATATTTATGGGTCGAAGATTGATTTCAAAATCTGCGACATGAAAGACATAACCTCTGGCGTCTTTGAGCCGAAAATCTCAAACTGCTGTGCAGGTGGGCTGACACATTAAACACTTCAGACAATTTGTGCTCTGATAATAATACATATTTTTAAATGTTTGATTGGCATCCAAAACTCATCATTTGCTCTGTGCTCACAGCTATAAGATACAGTGTTTGGGGAATAAAAAAGTTCTACAGTACACTTATTAGTTTAGCTCAGCCTTAATTTGACTTATTATGCATGCAAGAATGCACATAAATTAACTGTATAAACAGAGCCAGCATAAACATTTCCTCTTGTGAAATTCATTACCACTTCAGGAGTGAGTGGGTCTACGCCCCAGAGACCGGCAGAGGGAAAGTAGTATGCAAGCAGAAAGAATTGGCACACAGCAGCACAACACTGTTGACAATAAGCAAGAGTAAGTTTAGTAAGGCTAAACAGACAGGCGGAATTTGAACACTAATGCAGCCAAAGTGGGAAGGGTTAAATCTCTCAGAGGGGTTAAATGTTCCTGATTAGACACTTCTGAAAGGTCAAAGGCAAGAAAGGAAGAAGTGGAGGACTGTGGCTATGGGGCACTATCACCCAAACATGACATTGAAGACATTATTTAGAAAATAATTTTTTTTTTCTGATGTTTTTAATAAGTTTGGAACCCAAGACAACAAAGTCCCCTGACATTAAGTTAAATTGCATTACCGAAGAAAGATTCAAGAATAAATTCATTATGCTGTTCCTATTTTAAACAAGAACACTTCATTTTGTGCCCCCTGTCTGCTCAGATAAGCTTCAGTTGCTTATCACCCAGGAAAGGACTTAGCGGGCAGGGAAAATGAATGGAGGAACATTTATAACTTTTAAAATTACCACAAGAAAAAGACAAGTAGAGAAAAACCGTCTCTTCAGGCAGTGCAATTCACTGAGGTCAAAGGACTGAAGTTTTCTTGATCTTTGGAAATTTTTGACAACTGGTTCTGCAGAATCATATTTAAAGGAATAGTTTGACATTTTTGGTTAATGTGTTCATTTGCTTTCTTGCTGAGAATTTAGAAGAGCCATACCACACTCATGTTTGTACAGTAAATATAAAATGCTACAGACAGCAACCAGTTAGCATAGCTTCAAGACTGGAAACAGGGAGAAAACAATCACCCCCACTCTCTACAAAAGGTAACAAATTTGTCGACCAGTTCACTAATTAATTTCCTGGTTAATTCATACAAAAAACTGAAGTTTAAAAACAACAACTTGTTACAATTGATAAAAGCCAGGCTAGAAGGGGGCAAAGCTAAACTTGGCTAACCAGCTGCCAACCGTAGCCTGCATAGTGTGAGGAATCTACTCATCTGTGAGCAAGGAAGAAAATTAACATATCGCCCAAAATCTGGAACTATTCCCTGAAGTTACATTTCAGCAGAATACAGTAGACACTGAAGCATATTAATGTTAGTTCAGCAGAAATGAGCAAAATGTAAAGCCACAGACTGTCTAACAGAAGGAAACCACCACAGTCCTCCAGAGAATCAAATTGTCAAATATATTTCCACTTCATAGCTCGGGAGCCCCAATCTTATTCCATCATGCATCATCTGATTAATTTCCTGGCAGAGTAGTAGTCTTGGGTACCCAGCCTGTCTGATTAACCTTACCTGTTGGGAGTAAAGGCGATGATGGGTCGTCATCCCAAACATAGTGATAACTAATATTACCGTCCTCCATCTCACTGCTGGCTGCAGCGTTACCATTGGCCACATTCTTCTTTGACCCCTTCCCCATGAAGAATTTCTGCATGCTGGTGTTGAATCTAGTAAACAGATGGAACATAATCTCTAAATTAGAGATTAGTGGTCAACTCATAGTGGTTGTCAGTTCTGGCCTTTTCAATGGTCAATGCTGAAATTTAAGTAATACAGAGTACAATCTAATGTACAGTGTTTCACAAAAGTGAGTACACCCCTCAATTTTGTAAATATTTGATTATATCTTTTCATCTGACAACACTGAAGAGATGACACTTTGCTATAATGTAAAACAGTGAGTGTACAGATTGTATAACAGTGTAAATGTGCTGTCCCCTCAAAATAACATCACACATCCATTAATGTCTCAACTTCTGGCAACAAAAGTGAGAGTTCTCCCCTAATAGCGTTAAAGATATACATACACACACTAGCCAGTAAAGGTTTTAGATTTGATTTGCTATCATTTAAAATTGTGAAAAACATTTTAACATTTAGAAGAGACAATGGGGCTCTAAACTGACTCCCCCCCCCTCCACCACCACCACCTTCCCAAAACTCACAAGGGGGAGCACTAAAATTGTTACCACAGCAGCCACACTGACAAGGCTGCCTGCATGTGTGCCCGCAGACATTTGTTTAATGGCCTTGTGAATGCCGGTATCAGCTGATACAGATTAGGCTACATCAAAATGCCAGATATCAGCTCACTATTAGCCTACATAGATACTAAAATAAAATCAACAATCTTTAGAATTAAATTTCATTTAATGTGCCTTACTTTCTGAAAACTAGCATAAGCTTACACAATACAAAAAATATGGCTAAAAATATCCTGCTCTGAATTAGAATAGAAAAGGAAAGAACTCAAAGAAATGTCCCCAGAAGCCAATCACAAGTTGGGTCTGACAAATGTTCATGATTTGAGATTCAAAAGCATTACTGGGGATAATAAGTTATTCTTATTTTTATATTTGTGTTCCAACTCGGAAGCAGCATGTGTGCTATTTTAGGAGGAAAAGAAAATCACAGCCGAGCCCTAGAAGGTCACCTCAGAGCACTGATAGTGCTATATAAAACCCACTCTACTCAATTTTGACTGGAACAGCCCAAATGGTCAGCGGATATTTTGGGAGAGGGGAGACATATGACAGCATATCCTACAGTAAGCACTTCTTTCCTCCAAATGAGAAAGGAGAGGAGTGATCCGGTTAAGCCTGTGCTCTTAGCCACTGCAGAGGGACAAAGATTAAACTCTTATGGCAGGGAGAGAGCAGGCTGCTGCTGAGTGTAACACAGATTACCCAGCTGGACAGAGACAGCGGCACAGGACAACGTGGTTGGCATTATGCACTTTGGACTATAGAGACAGAAAAATGTTGTAACACAGTAGATGGAGTCCAACTTTTAAGCAAACAATTTGCTCATACAAGCTAAAAGTTAGATACAGTAAAGTGACAGGAAGTTCTTGGGCCAGATTGTAACCCAAAATTCTTACAATACATGCCTTGAGTACAAACTAAAAGACACCCTACTAAACCTTTTTATAATAACCTCAAATTCAAAAGAAAGAGTAAAATACAATAGATTGAAGTGTGTTTCATTGGACAACAGTTTTATTAAAATATTTATATTTGAAATAAGTATATTGATCTCATCTGTTGAAATTAAACCACTTAACACCAGAAATTGTCAACTGGACGATTCAACATCCATTTAAAAATAAAAATCTATATCAGTCATTTAAAATTAATACCAATTTTGATATGTTGTATGATTGTCAAAGATCCAAAACAGAATACATAAAAGTGTGACTTAACTGTGTGAAACTGCATCATAAAAATTGTACATAATTCATAAGGGGAATGATCTTTCCACCAGAAGGCTCCTGAGCTGAATCTGCAGCCAACATCTGGGTAGGCGACATGATTGAGACACCCCTCCAACTGGAAATCCACTCATCTCTTGTGAAACTACTGAGTGCACAGTTGGTCATACACAGCCCACAGGTATTAATTAGTGTGCAAGAGTTTAAG
>JAPMOB010246779.1:0-17738 GCA_029875015.1 Lepomis gibbosus | reverse complement strand
GTCATTTGATCTCATACTATAAAGCAACAAAACAGCAAAAAAAACAGAAAAGAAAGATGCTCTCTTTCATTTTGTCACCAAAAACCCAACAAACCTTTAGAGACTGACATGAAACAATGGTGAAAGCTGCCCTTTTACTTCCTAGACACACATTCACACACAGACCCACACCATCAACCCAACACGTACATCCACTGTCTCCTAAAAGCTCCCAGTTTAGACAAAGAACACTTTGTGTGCCATCTTTCCACAGAACCAGTACCAACCTAAACCCAGCCAAGCACCCACTGGCACACACACACACACACACACACTCTCTCAGTATTGCTTTTCATTAGTAATGGACAAACAATGTGATTCTTCTAGCAGGTCACAGAGTTCACTCTGAAAGACCAAATTCTGACTCTCTACTGCGTTTATATGTATTTTTTACACCCTTCTCTCTGCTGTGGAAGTGTTGGTCCTCACAATCTACTCATGGACCATGGTCCTTGAAGTGAATGCGTGTCTCACCTGGTCAAAGAGCTGTTTGCCTGTTGTGTTGGGCTGGATGGCAAACTCCAGCTCAGCGTCCATGGTGGTGACGCGCACATTGATCTGCAGAAAAGGAGAAATGCAAAAAAATGCAACTAAATGAATAGATCAATACACAAGACATAATTTGGATTTTGAATTGAAAAATATCACACTGCTGAAGGTTTGGTTGTGAGTATAGTTACCACTTCGGCCCATAACGGAGCCTATATTTAAACTAAAAATGTTCTTTCTTCCTGGTTTTGTTGTTTTCTAGTCTCATTTTCACTGTGATATTCTGCTGCTAACAGTGCCCTATTAAGAGAACTCGAGAGGGATCCTTAAACAATAAGGACTCGCCAGCAGATGGTGTTACACAGGAATATGAATAGATCTACATCATTCTCAAAATGTTGATGTACTTAGGACAAGAATCTTATTCTGAATGAACAAATAAATCAAGATCAGTATGACTAAGCTCATTTTACTGCTATAAGAAGCACGCAAACAGGACACAGCACTGGAACACACACGTTATGGGGAATCTTTTTACACTTTTAAAGAGCTGAGATTGTTTAAGATATTAATGCTGACTGTTGGAGAATACCTGAATCCTAACATATTAGGGCTTTATCCAGAGAATGAGTCTGCTTCCTGATCACTGAGTTTGAGTGGGAAAAAATCTAAATGATATAAGATTTTGAGACATCACACAATGGGCCAAACATTCTAAAGAAATATAATGCTAAAGACAGTGTTAAAGGGCAAAACAAAGTGTGACACAAACTACTAAAAATAAAGTATTCATAACAAAATTTGAAATAAATGTTTAGCAAGTAAAAAACAAACTGGGACAGAAGTAAAGCCTATGGACATGACCCTCTAACCGTTGCACTAGTGGGAGAGCTTATGCCAGCTGTGCATGTGTCCTCCTATCACACTTCTATAAATATTCTTCACACATAGTGAACATGCACACAAACACACAGTCTGTATTAGAACCAGTGTCCATATAAGGCGCCGGCTGTTTACGCTGCTCATCCTTCTGCCAGGAAGTTGCAGAGAAGAAGTTGCTTTCACTTCACTCTAATGAGGGGAAATGATTAGGAAAGCTCCACTCAGCGGTTCCAGCAGCCTAACCTTAACCACACATGAACTATGATTAAGTTCCCACGCATGAATTTTTAATATGAAAATAAACGATGCACTGTATCTGAGAGATGAGAGAACAGAAAGACAGCGATGCAGAGATGCCCACTAAGAGCCCTCAGAAACTACAAAGGCAATGAACTCTGCTCTGCAATGGCTGGCTGTTCAGGGTCCACAGGCCATATGCACTTAAGCAAGAAGAGTGTAAGCTTGCACCAGAACAACCACAAGGTTTCCTCTTTGGCAAGCCAATAAATGACGGCCAAATGGGTGCTTAAAACAGATGAGGGAAGGGTTCGTCAAATGAATGAGAGAAAACAAAATAAATAGGATCACATTACAAGTGACTGGACGAAAGGATGAATCAACAAGTGCTACAAGATCAATACGGTTATTTCAGAAACCTCACCTTCTCATTTTAGAATACTGCTTTCTAAATGTGTACTTCATGCCTTCTACCTTACAACATAACATCTCCTTCATAGTTCTGATATTCTTTTTTAAGTTTTATAATAATCTACATAAGTATATCTGATCATGTGAATGCTGTGAATAATAATCCTTCTTATTCCATTTACTCCATTTTTTGCTCTCCCTGCACACATATTTCCTATCCTGTGCAACAAAAAAAAAAAAATCAAATATTGACGCATAATTTTGAATTATTCATGATGATAAAATAAAGACTGTTTTACTGCCACTGGCAAAGCAACAGTGAGGTTCAGTGGAGTACTGCTCAGCTGCAGAAATAAGAAAATAGTTCCAAGAAGAAAGCCAGTATAGAAAGGTACATACAGTCAGAAGTGAAATGTGTGTGTGTGTGTGTGTGTGTGTGTGTGTGTATCCTTATCGCATTGAAGGTGTGATACATTAGACGGTGCTGTGGTGTTCTGTACTGCAGTGAGCAAACCCAGATGCAGTGAAACCAACTGACTCTGTCCTCAAGTAACCCTGACAGAGAGCAATAGACCCAGAGAGAGAAGAAGAGAAAGAGGGAGTGTGAAACAGACCATACCAGAAAGAGGCAACAATGGTACAGTAAAAACTTGTAACCTGCCTTAGGGATAAGACTGCATCAGTAGGGTGTGTGTGAGAGAGAAAGAGAGACAGATAACGCCTGAGGTAAACAGAGCGCATCAATCATAAGAAACCAACAGTCAGAAAATGCAAGACAGCTCAACTGACCTGAAAAATATCCACAATGACACACACACACACACACCATGTCCTGCAGACAAAATCAAAGGCATACTACCCTCAACCTTATTGTTCTGTACACACAAATGCATACACATTGCAACAGTATTGTGCAAACAAAAGCTATAACTATGTTTGGCATTTTTGCTTGATAAATGTCTTTACGATAAGTTAGTAAATGTTAAGTATCAGTAGGTAATTAGTAGCTAATAACTTTCTATCAACTAATTGATTAATCAAGAATAATTCTGACCCAAATCATTTTTCTTTAGATTATTAAATACAGCAAATCCATTTAAATGTTATTACTACAGACATCCAAGACTGTAGTTGAGACATGTCAACTAAATATCATTTTAAATTAATTATTCATACTACTGGTGTCCATTTAAACCTGTTTGTTGTTAATGTGTGAAAAAATCAAAATATCCAATGACAGAAAAGGGGATTTGGTTAAAAGTGTGTGTGTTTTATGTGTTTTCTGCATTTGTTCAGCTCAAACAAGAACAAATACAGTTTTTGTACAGTCAGTGTTGGTAAAGTATGAGAAAGCAACCATATGGTGGTGGTGGTGGGTGTGTGTGTGTGTGTGTGTGTGTGTGTGTGTGTGTGTGTGTCATAGCGAATTAAACATCTCTGTGTATGTTTGGGAGTGCAGCCATATGGTGGCTTCCATGCATATACAATCTACACACACAATCAGACATTTTTCTGTGTACATATCAATGCATATAGTGCATCTCTGTTGTCTGACTGATAAGGTTTCCATAGCAACGCCCTTGAGGCTGATTTTAATGTAATTTTCTGAAAAGCCCCTTGGGCGTCCTATAGAGGGATTTTAACACATGACAGGGTGACCTAGAAAGGTCTGACCCCTGTCGAGGTGAGATACAAGCTGAAAAGAGAGACAACAGCAAACCAATAAAACTGCAGTTACATTAAGCAGGGCTGCAAGTGACATCTGTTTTAATGATCATTTTATTCATCTTTTAGTCCATTAAATGGCCAACATTTGAGGATATATGCCCATCATGATTTACCAGAGCCTAACGTGATGTTTTCTAATTGTACTTTTTGTCCAACCAACAGTCAAAAACCTAAATATATTCAATTTACAGTGCAAAGCAGCAAATCCTCACATTCGACTTACAGTGAAATGTGTACAAAGTGACACACATGATAAAATGACATCTCAGATTTTAATATTTTACTATCTACTATCTATGAGTATAGCGTCAAAGTATTGTTAGAATAGTAAGTGGACTTGTATTTAAATAACACTTGCCACATTGATCCATTCACTTGCCATCTGCTCATCAGGAGGGATACAGCGCTTTCTAAGCTCACCCATTCACACACCAATTTGGGGTTCAGTGTCTTGCCCAAAGACCTACTGACTGAACGACAGGAGCTGGAAATCAAACCAGCGTCCCTTTAATTAGTTGATGATCAGCCACCTACCACCTGAGCCAAAGCCGCCCCAAAACAATCCACTCTGAAAGAATATACAGATATTATATATCTGTAGATTATATGTGCATAGTATCCTACATATTATGTCCACATAGATTACATATAAGGTACATTACAGTAATCTCAACTAAAAGTTATTTAGGATGACCTCAGCAAGAAACACAGAAGATTAGCGAGAAAGGAAAAATACACCAATTGTGGAAACACTGCATGGCTACACAGAGGTGAATAATAATCATTTCCTTTGAGCAATGGGGTAAGGGTACTGCAGACATTTGGTGTGTGTGTGTGTGTGTGTGTAGCAGAAAGACACTGATACAGAAAGAGAGCAACATGTCTTCTAGCTGATAGCTACAAAACGTTAGCAGATAAAGGAGGCGGTTTCAGCCTTTCTGCTGACCACAATCCATTCTGTTACCATTGACCTACAGCTCTATCTCAGAGAAATATTAACATCTTTGTGTGTTATATATACATTAAAGAAAATAAACTGGTACTATCACATTACGTCTACTTATGGTCCTCCATAGGACTACTTTTCAGTGCTTCTACCATCTGTGCAACTACTACAAATACTGCCAAGACAAAAAGAAAGCTTTGGCCATTAGCAGAAACATATCAGCCACTTCTCCACAGTGGTGGTATTTGGAGCCTGGCAGATACAGGGCCAAGTTCGTTCATAATTATACATGGAAAATACATTTTCCCTGTTGAAGCTGATTTAATACAGAAACCTTCTGGATGCTATAAATTCTAAATTTACCATAAATATCTGCATGGCTTTATAAAACAGTGCGACTGATTGGTCAAGTTTAGGAGGACAGCACATTTTTTTGCCCTCACCAAAGTACTGAACTCGACCAGCACAACAAAGCAATTTGCAAATTGAGTGAATGCAGATCCACTTAAGCTCATGTTAACAGGGCAGGATCAGAAGCACTGTTGGTTCTGGTTTTAAACTGTTGGACTGGTTTTAAACTAAACAAAGTTAAACAAATCCCCTGAATCTGCAGCAGACCTCACACATAGAGGGAGGGGTTTGGTGATTTAAATACTGAGGAAGCTCTGCCAAGTATTTGGATGACACAGTAGAAAATGAGGTTGCTGACTCGCATTTTAAAGCATACAACAACAATGACTACTACTACTGCCACATAGCACGTGTCACTAATGCTAAAAAGCTACTAGCACCTACTACAGAGATAGAGTGAGAGCCAATGAGTACTGTTCATTGTTTTGCAAACCATCAACACCATTGACTCATTCAATAACCACCAAAGGCAATATTATGCTCATCTCCATTCTGGTTCCTAAGTATGATGGATGAACTTACACATACTGAATAAATCATACACATACTGATCCTATATAACTTACTAATCTTCTTACTTACTTATCTATCTTACTAGTATATTAAATGATTACATCAGAAAACTAGTTAATATTACTACATTCCACAAGTGTTGAACAACATAGTAAATATCCTCAATGTAGACAAAATTCCAATCAGCAAAAACTACCAGTCTAAAAGAATATTTTTATACATATGTATTATTTTTATCCCTTCCAGTCTTGTTTACTCTGTAAGAGGTGCTGTTTTCTTTGAATGTTCACTAGATCCCAGCCAAGAATCTGTAAGCTGAATCACTAATGCAGATACAATCCTTTAATATATCTATGTTGCAGACACTATTTTAATTAAGATACATAAGATGTATTAGAATTTTATGAGTGCAGTGTTATGTACAAACTCCAGCTGTGTAACTTTTGATTTTTGAGGTTCAAGCCAATTGGTTGCTCATGAGGCACTGGGGGAAACAAAGTGTGCATGTCTGTCTTCGTTTAGCTGGCTGTGTTTACCAGCATCCTCCATCTCTCCATGTTATTTAAAACAAGTAGTGACAGCTAAATAGCAGGCTGGTGTGTACTGGCAGAGTCCACCCACGCAATAAAGCCCACCTGTTGACTGTGTTTTTGTGAGAAGGACTCAGACAGCCATAATTAAAAGCTGTTGGTAGCTAAGCTGGTTAACAGAGGCTTTAAAGGACACCGAGGCCATGCTGCCTTCCTCACCTTTTCTCTTCTCAGTTTTCCATTGTCATCCACTCTTTCCATTTATTTTTTTAACATTTCCTCTCTGACGCTCCTCTTTTCTTCACCTCCACACCTGTATGTGTCCTCTACCATTTTTTCTCTCTTCACCTCGCCTTTTTTGCGCTCAGACGTTTCCTCTTCAAAACTTGTTTCCTCCTCTGCCACTCTTCTTGTCCTCTCCAAAAAGTCCTCTCCTTTGCTCTCTAATGTCTTCAGATTCTGGCATATACAGTAATGTGAGTATTAACAGTCATAGTTTTATCAAAGTCAAACGGAGGTATAAAATCCAACCATCCACACATGGGTCCGCCCAGAAACTGATGTTTTTCAAAGCATAGAATTTACACAGGGATCTGTTGTGTGGTTTGGATTAGAGTAGTATGAGTAAGGATGGCAGACACAGCTTTGCCTTCAGCTGTGGAGACTACGCACAAAAAGTAAATAAATTGTTAAATTGCCAATATGTCTTGTTTCTTCAGGCTTCAATCATTCAATCCCAAACACCAAACAAGAGTCAGTAGCAAAGAAAAACTGTTTGGCATTGTCAGAGAAGATTTGGCAAATATATCATGGGTGCAACCCACATACTCAGCTCTGCCGCTCAGCCCACAAATGCATGTTCCTTACAAATGTGTCACCATAAGGGACATAAACTGGCTTTCCAACGGTATAAGATTTGCTGGTAAACACAGCCAGCTAAACAAAGCCAAGAAGGATTGTTACAACAAAGAAAAAATCTACCAAACAAATTTCTAAACTTTGTGTGTAGTTTATATCTCCAAGCAAAAATAAAAAATATCTCCAAGTAAAAGAGTGATGAGCAACACAAAAGTAATACTAATATTGCCTGTAGTTCAAGGAGCAGACCCCAGGAAATAGAAGAAATGATTAATACCCTCCCCAAGTTCTCATAGTTCAAGGTAACATGCTTTGTTCAGTTTTTCCCATCCACCAGTCTAAAGACCAAAAGATATTCAAACAAAAATTATATAAAACAGAGAAAAGCGGCAAATTCTCATATTTGAGAAGTTAGAACCAGGTATTTAAATTATTACGATAAATTACATGTATTCATTTGATCAAAATAGGGTCATTCATTTTTAGTTGCTGAAAAAAACAATTAATTGCTTTAGCACTGATTTGCATTTATTGTTTGCAATAGCTACATATATCTATTGACTGTATTTATAATGGTATCCACACTAGATGGCCAAAAGCATGTGGACACTCAAACATTGCACGCATGTTATTGCTGAATACATCATTCCAAAACTATGAGCATTAATATGCTGTTATTACAGCCTCCACGCTTCCATAGCAAAAGTCGGTCATTGAGGGCTGAGACCTGGCTCGCTGTCAGCGTTATAAATGTATTGAAGGGGGTTGAGGTCAGAGCTCTTTGCAGGCCAGTCACATTCTTTAACACCAAACTGGGAAAACCATTTATTTTTTTGTCCACAGGGGTGCTGCCATATTTTGGTTTACTACTGTCAGTGTATTTTTTAGCATTTCACTGAATTGGAACTACAGTACCCAGCCCATAAAAAAACACTGCAGACGAAATGTACACTGCTTTGGCCATTTAGTGTATTTCTGTAAATCACTACATTATAAATCCTACTGAGTGCAGCTTTAGAAGTTAATGTTTTATCCTGATGATTAATAAATACAGCATTTTTAGTGCCATTTCCAATAAAGCAGGGACTGAATTTAGTCGAGGTTAGGGAGAGAAGGTCGCAGGAGTGAACTTCACACCCTCCCCCTAATTAGATTTAGTGACTTGGATAATTCCCATTATATAAATGAAAATGGCCCTCTGAAATATTTAAAGGCTCCAGGGCAGGCTTTCTGCCCCCCTCTCCACCAGCACCCAGCCCCCAGGGACACCATCACCAAGAGGGGCAACATGTGCAAAACGCAGCTATAAATCAATAATGTACGATGTCCCACCCCGTCCCAGACCCTGGATTAACAGGCCTGAAGCACGCTTATTCACAACAACATACATTCCATGCAAGCAAACAGATATATTGACAAAATATATAGTAACACATTTACACACCTCTTATCCTAATAGATGCAAACACACACACACACAGATCTATACTCACACACACACTCTCACAGTACCATTGGGGAAACGCATACACTGACCAAAACATATGGGAAATCAATGCATCTTTTAAAGGATTCTCCAGTTCCCCAGAGTGTGTTACTTGATGAATAGTTTTTTTCTAAGTTTTCTGTTTGCTTTTCATTTTCCCATGTCTTCTTTCTTTGTCTCAAAAACATTATCTGCTTCCAACTAATTCTGGCATGCATCCCTTTACTTTACTGTGATAACAACTTAACATGTTGGTCATGTGTCTAAACAGCACCCTGGTCACTTTTTTGTAAACTTTAAGATGGTAATCTTACTAGATTTGATGTTGTAAGATTACCTCATCACTTTCAACACGTCCTCTTACACCACACGAGATCACTGTCAGATACTATGGAACAGGCAGCAGAATTCACTACGAATAAATGATGAAACTGATGTGAAAATGTCTCAGTGGATTCAATATGAGAAAAGGAGGCGAGCGTCCCTTGCACTTGCAATTCTTTTCTTGAAATGATAAGTTTTTTAACTCACGGCTGCTACCTCTATAAATGCCATAACTTTAACAGATAGATGAAGCCAGTAATGGTACATATTCCAAAGAAGACTTAAAAGTTTTTGCAACTTTGACATCATTACCAAAGAGGCTGCATTCGACAATTTCTATTACTGTTTTAAAACGACAATTCTTTACATCCTTTGCACAACTATTATTAAAAGCTATTAACTGGGCTTCTTCTATTGAATTAAATGATGTATGTCTTCTTCCAACTGTAAAACAATTGTGCAGGCAACCTTAATTCCTGCACTTGATGATGGATATATTGTGTATTGTTATGCTGCTCCATCAAGTCTTACATTCCTTCTGGAGATTTAGAAGAGTTATTATTGTCTGAGGTTTTCTACAATTCTTGTAACTGTTTTTACTAATTTTCTGTGGATTGTGTAATTGTGTTGTTTATGTTTGCTGATTGTATTCTTGTGAATGTTTCTTGTTCTCAGGTCTCTTTTGAGACTTCCTGATTAAGTAAAGATTTTGTTTAAAAAAAAAAAAAACTAGTTCCATTTCTTTTGTGTGTATAAACGAGTGCCAAACACCATGAATGCCTTCAAGGACAGACTGACTTTAGATGTGCAGCCTTATTCCCTTTTGAACGATCATCTCTATGAAGGCCAGTTTATCACTCCGCCTTTGAGAGTGGATGTTGTGAACAGCTGTAAACACTTCTGCCTTCAAAGACACATTTACGAACTAGTTTGTGTCAAGCATACCCTGGCCTTTCTTAATGTGTCTGTCACTGTCAAATGAACAAAGCAATACTAAACTTTTAAAATCCTTGAAAATACTTCTGCAACTGTCAGACCTTCTACCATTTGCTGACGTGTCCATGGCCAACCTTACTGGTACACTGAGAAGGATACAAACAAATATATGCATATCATATCCAGATAGTCTCTAATACACTTCACATGAGGAGTTCCTTTTGACCTGGATGAAGACCCAATGTTGTATTTTCTTTGTCTTGTTATACACCAAAAAATAGAAAAGGCTTTAAATTTGGAAAAATGGACATTTGCTGTATCTCTATTTGCGTTCAGAATCCTTATCTGTGTATAAAAGCATGAAGTGTAGTTCAGCCTGAAATTTAACCCCTACCAGTTTCACAGGTGTTATGTACCTCACCCTGCCTGGGTCTCTGCAGAGGAAAAGGTTTCTACTGCTGTTGAGTAGAATTGCAGGAAAACATGAGGAGTTTTTTACAACCTAACTTCTACATTTGTCAGACCTTTGACTTTAGGAATCTGAGATGATAGTCACCCAGAATCAAACAAAATCAAAGCACTTTTTATTTCTGAAATTGAAGAAGGTGAGAGTCAGCTTTCCTGGTTTCCATCAAATGTGGCTGATAAAAGTTAGAATAGAACAAATATAGCAATATAGGAAAAAAAATCCCTTTATGGCCGCCTCTCTGGCATAGCCCTCTGTGTTCAACACATATTACTAAAAATAGTACAGCACTGTGAAATGTGGGGTAAAAATAAGATTGTTTCATTCCATTTAATCTTCTTTATTTGATTAAACCACCGATATTCCCTTTCAGGCTAGCCTGCTGACACAGAGCCCCTTTGTACAACATGAAAAAAAAAACGCGAATACCAGGGGACACCCATGTTGTGTTAGGTTGTATATACACACAAAAACACCATTAAAACACAGCCTTGAGGAGGGTCAAGGTCCAGACCAAATTCACTTTTTAATGGCCTGCCTGGGGCTAACTAGCTTATAGCCTATTTCTAAGTGGCTCAAGAAAACAAACTCTTTATAGCTCTGGTCGCTGTTTTACTTTCCTCACCTGTACAAGTGTTTATGTATTTTTCATTTCTATATTTTCTTCTATAGTGGATCTTCATTAGCTCTGTGCTAATGGAGCCAATCTATCTTACTTGTTCAGTGATTGTAAGGTGTACCTGCAGGGGCCACTCAGCTTTAGCTTTCAATCCAATGTGACATTTAAGTGTTTTAATGGGAAAAAAACAAGCAGAGACTGCACAGATGAAGCAGTGAAAGGGCTGATGTGTTTACTGTCCAACTGCGAGGCTTAATGTCAAAGTGTGGTCTAATGTAACCGGAGTGGGAGTTCCCCTCAAGGGTGGCTTGGGTGTCGTTTTTCTGGACTGGATATGAACAAAGTGCCTGTCAATCAGTCCTCTCCCAAATCCTCTTTTATCCCTTTCTTTCTTCCCTACCGTGTTTTTTGATCTGGTACTCATTCATTCCAACTTTGTCTTTCACTTACTTTTGTAAATTTCCCCTCCATCTGTCCATCTACATGACTCCGTCTCTTATCTCACACAACATTGTTCCTCTAGCTGTTCCTCTCTGATTTAATTAAGTGATGTTTCTCAATCAGTTTTCAAAATATAAATTATAAATTAAATGTTCTCATTTTGCTATGTCATACAGGTCGTAAAAAAACAGTAACACCAGTTAATTCATGTTTTAACATATGTTTCATGTTATGACAATTAACTATGAAATGAGCTCAAAATGCACAGAACCTTAAAAAGCCTGGTTTGTACAAACTCTCTCTCTCTTCCTCTCTGTCATCTCTTCTTTCTTATAAGCCGTTTCATTTTCTCATCTTCCTCTCTTCATTTCTATCACCCTCAATCTCTCTCTTCACCTCCCATCCTCTTGCTACTTTTTTCCATCACATGTCCCTGGTCTCTTTCCAGGAATTGGGCCTGGCCTAATTCCCCATTACTGAGATTGATGGACTAGGGGCTTGGTACAGTCGCTGGCTGGCTGTATATAACTGTGTAAGTAGCCAGCATGTACAGGCAGCAGGATTGTAAACACCCTGCGACTACAAGCTTTCTATTCTTGATTTAATTTTCACTGACCTCTATCAATCTATTTTAGTCAGTGTGAGCATTAGAATTTGGTGCAGGTTTCCAGGCAGGCGTTGGTATTGATTAAATTATAAAACTGAGGCTGTTCAAATATTGCTTCAATTGTCTTTTTTCATCTACTGAAACATATATTCATTGAAATAATCAATCATTTAAATATTACTTTTCACATCAATGTATTGATCATATCATCAAGCAAAACAATAGTCCTATAATTACGCTCAACACTACGTCACTTTCAAAGTGCTCTATCCCTGGCATTTATATTCCTGCTTTAAGGTTAAAATATAGCAAAGATGATATTATAAAAACCCACAGACTATATTCCTGTTATTTAAGCTTTAGTGCAAACTCAGCCTGTATGTGTGTGTTGTGTCAGAGCAACATGAAAGCTCCCACTGTCCTTCAGTCCAAAAATAGAGCAGAAAAAGCCCTCTTTGTGTTTGATCTTTTCAATAGACAGGACAGTTCCACAAAGTGACCGACTGTTGTACTGCTGATGACAGATTCTGCGATCTCTTATATAGCAGGTATGAATGGCACCAAAACAAGGAATAAAGAACAATAGCTTATTTCCATTTGTTTCTTACCTATTTCTTATCAGTGCCTGACACTCATCCTGCACTTGCAGTCAACCTCTCTTCTAAGCCAGCAACTTTAACCTCCTGAGTACTATTCAATGAGGGCAAAACAGTGAGTATTGTTTGAGTGGAGCTCGCCAGTTATTGTACTAAATTGTATTAAAAGTTATTATTAACTAAACAGATGATCTTGGCTGCAAATGCTGCTATCTGATACTTAAGAATTGGGCAGATAAAAGGTAAAACCTTGTGGAATTAGAGAGAGAGAGAGAGAGAGAGAGAGAGAGACTTTATTGTCATTTCCCTGAGTATTTACATATGCAGAAGAAACAAAAAGTTGCAATTGCATATAAAAATTGCTATATTAGAGAATAGCAGTAAAGGCGCTACCCTCTCTACATGAGAGGTACACAGCTCTTGCATGTTAGTACTAACCGGTTTGGGCATCTTTCTCCTCACTCCGCCCGTCCCCTGTTGCTGAGAAAACAGAAAGAAGTCGTCCTCCGTCTTCCTGCCTCTCTCCGGGGCACCAAGTACCTGGGACACAGCAACAACAAAAACAAATGCGCCACTGTCAACAAATGAATAACAAACATCGAATTCAGTGTACCCTTCAGGCTGCCGTGCACTGTACTTTTCTGTAGCTCTCCTATTTCTTCATTTGTCTCTCTCTACATCTAACTGACACTGATAGGAAAAAATCAAAGGCAAGATTCAAACGTCGGAGTAAAAACGAGAAATAGAGAGCTATATTAAGAGTATGCAACACAGAGACAGGATATACACATTGGAAGACACTCACAGCGAGTGTCCAAGTACCTTCTGTTGTTTCCCATCCAAACAAAGAGTTTGAAAAGGGAAAATACCGCCTGGTTGGGGAAAGTTTTCCACAAAGAGGGATCCAGTACTGGTGATATCAGCCAAGTCTGGCCTAACTGGAGTAGATTTTGCTTTTAAAAAAGGCAAACACTGCATTTGCTTTATTGTATGATCCTGAGTTGCTTCAATTACTTTTAGGGTAATAGGTAATGATTATTTCAAAAACAAATACTTTGATTAGTTTCTCCAGTCATCAATTAATAATTTAGGAGAACAGTAAAAAAAGACCCATCACATGTTCCCAGAACTGATGTCTTGGCACTGTCATCCTTTCAACATTGCCAAGACCAAAGATATTTTGTTTACAATGATATGCAATTCAGCAAATCCTCACACATAAGAAGCTTGAACATTAGAATTTTACATGACAAATTATTACTCAAACCATTATTCAGTCATCTCTGAATTGCTACCCAGGTCTGAGAATCAGGATTTTTTTTTTCAACATCCAAAATACATGGGTCTGGTGTGCTCATTGAGGGCTGTTTCCCACTTGGAAAAACAACCGAGCCAAACAGAGCTTTGTAGACGGGATTATGAACGGGGCTGTCATTTAATTTACAAAAAAATTAAATGGCCACAGAAAACTGGCCACAAAAATGGAAACATGTGGATGAGATTGATGCAAAAGTTGAACAGCAGTTCAACAAGTTCTTAAATTGACAAATTTCTGCAACAATACAAATTTTATATTAATTGCTCTTACTAACAGCTACCACCAACCATGTTCATGTCGACTGAAAAGGATGCTTATTGGACAAATTCATAAGTTGGCGCTGATTGATAAGTGCAAAATATGCCCCCTCCCAAACAGTAAAGAGCAAAGATGAACATGTCAGACTGAACAATGAATAAAAAATGCAATTGCAATTCAGTTTGATTATTAGCCTGCATCACTTAGAAGAATTAATGAATCCAGTATGATCTTGCTCTCTTCCCACAAGTGGAAACTGTTATTGAGAGTAAACCTAAAAAAACATACACACAAATACTTATGTTAACAGCTGCTACTGAGCTTCACCACTTTGGCATACAGCTGAAAATTCTCCTGAGTCTGACTGAAGTAAGAATAGAAGAGGTGTATCTGGACTTTAATCAGCATAAAGCACAACATGCTTAGTGGCAGTTTGGGAGAGTCAAATGAGAAACAGAGCACAGGAAAGAAGAGACAGAAGAAGGAACTACAGAGAGAATTAGGCAAGTATCAGAGAGGGGAAAAAAGATAACTACAAAAACTGAAATAGTAGAGAGAGAAATAGACATAAAAATTGCCTTCTATTTTTGAGAAGCCATATGATCTCATTAAGGTTACCCTTGCCATACTTACCTGCTTACTGTTAGTTGCTTGAAGTTACGGTTATCTGTGGGCAGTGTGGTTTTATCTACAACTGCTTGTCAGCTAAATGACTATAAGCTAAAATAGAGTGCAGTCTGTAGGTGTCCTGTAAGTGCCAGTTCATTGTGGTGCATAAGGCAAGAAATACACCTCCTCAAGTGTCAACAAGGACAATTAAGCCAGTCTCAATCACAAGCTCAGGCCTGAGGGCAGAAACAAACTGAAAACTAAGTAGGGCTGGACAATAAAACAATAACAATAATTATCGCAATTTTTTTTCCAATAACAATATAACAAATGTTCAGTACATATTCAATAAATGTTTGATGTAATTCACTTTAATCATACATGAATTAGGACTTCAGTTTTTTATAAAGATGTTTATTTTGTAGAGGAAAAAGGACTGAAAAAAGTTTTTACTTAATTTTACTCATGCGTATTTGTTGACAAAGATTGTATCACAATTGTTTTGAATGTTCTACCTCAGATTTGTAAAGTGATCCACTGTTTGGAGAAATCAGCCATTAAATTTAAAGGAAATAACGATTTGGTACTTATCGTCATAATTATCGATATTGAAAGATTTTAAACTTTTTATCGGGATAACATTTTTGGCCATATCGTCCAGCCCTAAAACTAAGTTAACATAATGAATGCATAGATTACACAAACATAAACATACTATTGAGACCAGAGTACCAGAGTTGTCTAGTCCATGTAGGTCACAGATTTTTTTATGCCTCTTTAACTGTCCTAAATGTTTCATTTTCCTTTGCACTCATATTCCAGACAATGAAATTTATTTAATATTCTTGAGGCAAAATGAACATCAGAGCGCATTATGAATTATACTTTGAAAAGAGAGGCCTAATTCAGCCGCAGTTCTCTCTCTCACACATTAGTCTTCAGAAAATTCACTTTGATGTGTCACATGTCTGTGGGGTTTGTCCTGCAAATCAATGCACAGCTCAGACAGTCAGACCTTCCATCATCCCGTCAGTGGCCAAATCCTGAAGCTGTATGAGGCCTGGAATATGTCTTTGTTCAAAGTGAGCACTGGTAATTAGGCCAACCTCAGGGCACAAAAGCAGTGTGCTTTTGTGCCCTGACCTAGTACTGTGCCCAAACCTAGTACTGTCATTTAACTTTCCTCTGACACCGTTTACAGCAGTAATTGTTAAAATACAAGTTAAAAGACAGCAGTCATCATTATTTTAAAATCGAAAACATAACTGAAGTGTTTCCACTATTTCACTTAAAATAACACTGAAGACTTCAGAACGTGAAACAGTGTTTTAATGTTTAAGACTGCTTTTAGATGTTAGTCTGAACATTACTGAACATTCATATCACTCGGCAGTAATAGCTGTAGTGTAAAATTAGCAGTCTTACAGTAGCTATAATGTTAACATTACTGACCGTGGCAGTAGTAACAGTAAAGGTAGTGACCGAAGTTCTGCACAGACCTAAAACTGAGACCAGACCTCCACATGTGTCTTAAAGACCAGACCATGTTCAGGCAGACTGTCAAAATTGAGCCAGAACATGACTTCAGACTGTATTTATACTTAATTCAATCCAACTGGTCGAGGCAGCTACCCTGAGTGTAAGTTCTGTTTAAGGTTAGCTGCTAAAAGGGAGTTTTTCTTTGCCACTGTCACCAAGTGCTTGCTCATGGTGGGAATTGTGGGTCTCTGTAACCATTACAATGAGTACAGTCTAGACCTGCTCTATATGAAAAGTGCAATGCGCTAGGTAAAATTAATTTAATTTAATTAATTTCATCCACTAAAAACACTTAATTAGCCAGACCAATATGGGACATAGACCACACTCTATTTCCCCCTTGCCACTGGGCACTGCATTTCTATTTGGAACACATGAAATTAATATTTCTTAATAAAGTTCATTTAGCCCAAAGTTTACACCACAAAACAGCCCAAATCCTCTAGCAGTGTAAGCACCAATTTCAGCTTTATAGTTTTAATAGTGCAGAAAGTAGTTGCAGTTCAATTATTTGATTTGACCTTTAATCACAATATCGGTTCATTCGATTCAAAGTTTTTCATATCAATTTCTGCTTAAACCAGAACAATTCAATTAGGTTATCATTCAAGAGGTTAGCGGACTCTCCCAGCATCATTTATAATCAATGCATAGATGCAACAAATTCAGCTAAACCCTTGCGGAAGTTTTTCCACAGCCTGGAAATATAAAAGCACCACACACTTCCTAAATGTGTTGTTGCTACCTAATTTAATATCAGCCACACATGCTTCAAGATACTAAACCTTTATCAGTGCAAGTCACTGTGCTAAATGGCTTAAATGTAAAGCGGGTATATATAATAAAAATGCAAAATATGCAGCCTGTGGCGAGTTCATCAGCTGGTTCTCCCTGTGCAAATTCCCTCTACCTCTTTATCTCGGTTACACCTTATCATTGGTGAGAGAGAGAGAGAGAGAGAGAGAGGAGTAGGATAGTGCAGTGATAGGAGAGAAAAGAGAGAGAGAGCCCGCAAGGGGAGAGATGCATAAGAATTCAAAGCTTGCCTTGACCCATATACCTGGAGCCAGGAGATAGGTAAAGACCCTGAATACTAAAATAACGAACAGACTTAAAGATGTGTCACTGCTTTACTTGGAAAACTGCAATGTAGAAAGTTAGAGAAGATGGCTCTCACTCTGAAAGAATAGAGTATTCACAGCTTTAATAATCCATGTTGCAAGTTGTATAATATTCAGTGCAAGATAAATATATTCTGGAAAAGATGCCTCTTCTAACTTGCAGTCTTTTTCTCTTAATTTTTTCTGTGTTCATTCTTCAGGTCTAACAGCCACCAGAATAACAACATCAGCTTTGTTCTGCATTCAGCAAGGTGAAAGTGATTACCACGTACAAAATTTAATAGTTTTAAATGCACCAGGCTTTACGGAAACACATGACCCCCCAGGCCTACACAGTCACACACACACACACACACACACACACACACACACAC
>JAPMOB010246778.1:0-18398 GCA_029875015.1 Lepomis gibbosus | reverse complement strand
CCCCCCCCTCTCTCTTCGAGTGAGTATTTGCTTCGCTACAGAGCTCAGAGGCAGACCTACGCTCTCATCCATTGTCCAAGTCAAATAAAGATGCCTATAAATTTTTGAGAGTCATGATTAATCATTTCTGTTATTTTGCGTGTGTGTGTGTGTGTGTTAGTGACCTTCATGGCTCAAGCAAAACCATGTCAGCGTTAACATGATGTTGTCATTTGTACTTATTTACTTATGGAGCATTACGTAGTTTAGGCCGAACACTTGCATTAGCTGTTTGACATCATCTGCTTCATTCATGCTTTAACACCTGTGGCTAATTCATCATCTGCTTGGCTACCAGCTGACAAGTAACATCCAATCATATTCATACAGGTGGACGGCAGCCTTATAGTCCTCACTGTCACTCTGCTGCTGCCAACACTGTTTGCTGCTGTAGCTCCCACCACCAACTCAACTTCCTCCTTATGGGCTAAGCTTTTTTGCATTGTTGACTCCTCTAAGATTTACTGTTCACCTATGTTTGTTAAGTAGGATAAGTTCTGCCTACAGAATTCTCATTGCTGCTTGGATTCTTTGAGACATCCCTCTAACAGCTGAGCCTTTTTGACCAAATCTAACTTTATAGCCATTTTTTTTTAACAGTCCATTCCTTGCTCCAATGTCTCTGGCTGAACTAAGTTACATCACTGGTCATGACTAGAGGTGTGACAATACACTTAGCTCACGAGATGATACATGATATATGATCAGCTTACAACATACAACTGATACTTGATAAGCAGGTAATTAATGACTGCGATATTAAAATTTGACAATATTTCTTGTTGAGGTGAATGGCTGTCTCATAATATCAGCATGAGTATGAGGGTGAAATTAGCACAGAAGATGGATGGACAGTGACAGAGTAATAGCAATATGTAAGCAACATTTCAAAATGCACCTGCATTGTTTTGCATTTTGTGACTTTCAGTCAATTAAAAGATTCTTCCGGCAATATATTTTGTCATTAAAGATTTCTTAACTATGACGTTGGTGCTGTTGATGATTCAATTCAATTCAATTCAATTTTATTTATATAGCGCCAAATCACAACAACAATTATCTCACAGCGCTTTTCATAAAGAGCAGGTCTAGACCATACTCTGAAGTTATTTACAGAAGCCCAACAATGATGATGATTATCATGAAGCAGAAGTAGCAGTAGTTTTGGCAACAGCATCATTGGGCTGGTACTGGAGGTTTTTTAATATAAAGAAGAGGAGGAGAAACAGGAAGGTGTTAAAGGCTAATGGTGATATTATTGATTCAACGAGGACTGTAAATTTAATAGACATTGCTAATCAGTAGATTATTGAATACAAAATATTAGCATCATTGTGTTAGTCAGACAGAAACAGTCTCACAAACTGAATGAGAGAAAAGATGTTTCAGGTTTGTCATCTGTCTATACTGGCTCAGTGTGCACATTCAGCATCAAGTGGTGCAATAATCAACCTGAAATTTTCTGCTGTGCACATACTGTAGTTTGAATTTGGAAAGACTATAGGTTTTATTTTTGTTTGTTTATAGGTTTCTGCAACTGAATGAAGAAAACTTCACAGGTGGCCACTAAACAATAAATAAAACACATCAATGTCTCCTGTCACTGCTGCTGACGCTTCAAATCTGCTGCCTGCAGTGCACCACAGATGTATCACATTGGGAGTTACAGATAAAACAAGTTATGATGTGTGTTTGGAGCTTTAGTCTATGTTTTTTCTTTTTCTTCTATTTAAGACTTATATAAATGTCACCAAAATACCACAATTTGCTTAATAAATAACAATTTTATTCACATTGTAGCACAAATGATGGGTTTTTTTTCTAATTTGGTCTATTTCCTGGCCCTGCAGCCGGCCTTGAAGCTGTTATGTCCTCTTGCCCGAACACTGACTCATCAGCTGCAGGAGAGCTATATCGCCTTTAGCCAAACAATGATGAGCACACATGGATGCATGCTCACAGCATACACACATTGGTACACACGTGTGCAAATGCAATTAGGGTATTCTTACCCATTCTCTCGTACATCTTGTCGCTGCACCTTTCATCTTGTCATCACTGGTAACAGACTGAGCAGAAACCATTTTAACAGCTCTATTACAGAAGGTCTGTTGCTACACAAGCTAAAGTACATGTGGCTGCTATCTATTTTTAAGGTGAGACAGTGTTGACAGTGAGACAGGGTGGCACGGTGGGGCAGTGGTTAGCACTGTTGCCTCACAGCAAGAAGGTTGTGGGTTCAAAACCCGGTTCTGTGTGGAGTTTGCATGTTCTCCCCATCTCCGCATGGGTTCTCTCCGGGTGCTCTGGCTTCCTCCCACCATCCAAAGACATGCAGGCTAGGTTAATTGGTGTCTCTAAATTGTCCTTAAGTGTGAGTGGTTGTGTGGCCCTGCAATGGACTGAGAACTAAGTTACTTCCTCCTGCAAATATTCTTCTGTTAATTTTGTTTTTCTGTGTGAATATTGTTGTTTTCTGACAGGTACTGGACCAAATGTGTGAATCTACCCACACAGTATGTTAGCTGTCTAGAAAAAGTAAAATGTTAATGTTAATGTTAAAAGATGGAAAGAACACAAAAGAAAGAGAAACACTTGTTTGTTGTTTGTTAACATTAATATGCATATTTGCACATTGCCTATTGATGAAGTTGTACCAGGCAAATACTTTTTTTGCAGCTTTACATTTAATCAATTACTCAACGATAAATTTCATTCCACACGTCCACCTACCTAGAGTTGTGAACAGCACTTGTCTTCAGTCGTTTGATGTTACTGATGACAGCTGTCATCTCTGCAAATAGCCAGGGATGTGGTGAGAACATTCACAGCCGTGTCCTACGCTGCTTCACTCTCACACGTCTGGAGTGGGAGTTGAAGATGTGGCTACACTGAAACAGATTTTTATCATTCACTGTTCGGCAGCAGATTAAGAAGGATACAAGTCTTGAAAGAATATGTGCTGTCTGTATCATTTCTAAAACATATGTTTTAATGTTTATTGAAAATCTTAAAATTTTGTTAGATGAGGGGGAACAGTCGTGCTGAAGGCTGTAAAAATTCCTGTTGTCCGGAGTATTTACACTGATACCTGTGTACATATGTTGGTGCATGTCTACTTAAATTGCAATAATTTTTTAATTTTTAAGTTAAAGTTGGTATGGCATTAGCTGTCATTTGCTTATAAATACACTTAGCACTTATGAAGCAATGTTTTCATTCAGTTGGAGTCGTGCTTATGTCCACCTGGTGAAGTCTAATATTCACTCTCTTTCAACTCTGTTTTTGAGGGAAATATCTGGCTCTTTAACTGTTAAATGCTCCACTATGTTCTCCAGCTAGTAAAAAATAATTAAGTTCTTGCTGACTTCAGTTAAATTAAGCAACATAAATATCAGATCCCCTTTCCTACTGTTTATAAAGCAAATAAGAAAAACCAAAGATAGCACTATATGCAGTTCACTTGAAACTGGAAAGGGATCTGAATCAGTGCTTCTCAACTTTTAGGTGCAAGGGTTAGGGTTAGGTAAGGTTCAATACAGAGTGGCTGTCTTGGTGAAAGGGAATTACCAATCCGAGCTGTTGGTCCTTCTTCCATAGAGAGTGGTTAAAATGAAAATACAGTCCCATCCAAAGGTATTGGAATGGTAAGGCAAACTCTTTTGTTTTTGTTGTTCACTGAAGACATTTGGGTTTAAGATTAAAAGATGAGTATGAGACAAGAGTTCAGAATTTCAGCTCTCATTTCGTGGAATCTAGATGTGTTCAACCAACACATCATCTACAGTCAACATATTCTCACTCCCAACTCGTCACACATTGACGCTTGGGCAAGGCCCTTTGCCATCGCCTTTTAACGACCTGGGTATCCCTTTTGCGTCATTTTTTGACGTTTAGGGGTCTGCAGTAAAGTTAGCAACGCTTAGCAACAACAAATATACAACTTCCGGTAAAGTTAGCAACAATAAATATGCAACGTCCAGTTAGACTTTTTGTTCCACACAGGACACAAACCCCAGTCTCCTGGTTCAAAGTTGGGGTTCTGCTCCTCTATCCACTCCAACCAACTCCTCACTCAGTCTTTTCTGTTAAATGTTAAATACCTAACTTTACTGTCAAAAACTGATGCTACAGGACTTCCCCCAATGCGTTGAAATATGACTGTAAAGGGAACCCCAGTACGTTACAAACAGACAACGATGGCTATTTAGCATGCGTCCATATGGGACGAGTCAGGGAGTGAGAACGAGTTGCTACAGTTCCTGGATACGTGACAACTCCTCAGACCTGGTTCTTAGCATTACTGATCAGATCAAACGCCAGTATTGGTGGCCTACCCCCACCTCCCTAGGCCTGCTGGCGGAGTCGCACAAATTCTGCACTGTAAACCCATCTTACTGGTTGGATCCTGCCTCATCTCATTGTCATGAAACCCAAACCCTTGAATATTTGCAGTTGCATCCTCATCTTTGAACATGTTTGTACTCACTCTTACTCTGTAGTCCTTTCCCCATTACCGCCACTGAATATTGTCAACCCTACATTGGTGCCAGAGGCACCTGAAGTCCAAAACAACTAAAATCTTTCCTCCACGATTTCCATGTACTAATTTTCCTTGCAGAGCAGCCGTTTTGGATAAGAGTGGAAAGAAGGACTGCTGAGTTGTTAATGTTTTCAGAAAAAGGTGCTCACTGTCTAAGACTGTTACTGTTATGTGTTTTCTGGTACAATGTTGAGCTTCTTGAGAGAACCATCAGTAACTTTGTGCCTGATAGACAAACAAGCACACAAACAGACAGACAGACAGGGGCGAAAACATTACCTCAATGCCGGAGGTACTGATCTGAGGAAACACTGACACAACCCCATGTACAGTGGATTTCTAGACACAGGGTGGATTTTTTTGTTGAAAACAGCATGTAACCGCACTGAAGTGACATTTGCAGGTAGCCTATGTTTCAATGCTGCTTAATATGCTGCTGCAACAGTTAATTAGCTATCTAGCCTGCAAACTGAGGTTAGCAGTGCACTTTTCCCTTGTGAACGTTTGGTTGCTCTTTCAACAAGCTATGGTGCAGGATAAGACGTGTGTTCATGTTTGTAATTTAGATAAGAGGGACACTTTAGCAGGAATGCTAATGTGGGTTGTTGTTCAGAGTATGTGGTTCTTGTGTAGCAGGCTGCTGTCTTACTGTTAGTCAGTGTGACCATCTGCTCTACCTGTGATACAGCACTGATGTTTCTGTTTGATGTAATGTAAAGATTCAATTGTTGTATCAAAATTAGGTCTCCACCAATAGTATTCTGCCAAATTAAGCAAAACTGGGAGAGGGCGCCATCATGAAATCAAAAAATTTATTTCTCACTTTTGGTTTCTGATTTTTTTTCTCAAATGTGAACACACGACAAGTGATTTACAAAACAGATATGGATACTGTAACAGATAAAGAATGCAATCTAATTTCAGTTTTAAAACATTGTCTAAATTGAAATGTGCTATCCCAGCACAGCATGGCATGACTTAGTTCATAAAGCACATAATGATGCCTTCTTTAACAGATGACATCACAGAACCCAGAGGAAGCTGGACTTATTACTGTTCTGCCTAACATTTCAGCGGCTGGGTGGAGGAGGAGTGACATGAATGAGAGGAGACACAACAACAGAAGAGGGAATGGGGGAAAGACAGAGAGGATGAGTGATGTGCTTATTAAATTTCTGCTTTCTCAACCTGCAAAACAGTATCCACAGCTGGTCAAAGACAAATCTGAGGTCATCAGTTTTAGCCATGACATCACTAGCACTTAAAACAGTTACATCTTACTACAATTCTCTGTGCACCCGTATAAGTCAGCAAACCATCCAAAACAAGGTTTTACTTACTTATGACTGATCTTTTAACTCCTTAGGGTAGTGTTGTCGTACTCAAGTCTTAAGACTACTTTTTGGTGATCTTGGTCTCATCTCTGACTCCACCGCAATTGTACTCGGTCTTGTCTTTGTCTCGGACATTGAGGACTTGATTTTATTTCAAGACCAGTCAAGACCATAACTTTGGGAATATCAATAAATTGCTTTTGTATTGTATGATTTATTTGTTAACATCCTAACTTTGATTGGAAGTAAAATGTACTGCTTCAAATGCAACCAATAAACCCCCTTAAAATATGTTGACTGTCACACCTCCCGGCAATGGTGATGCTTACGTTGATTTCAGCTCTTAGTGTTTGTTTGTGGGTGCTTTAATGGGAATGTGCATAGTTCAGATCAATTTGAGAAGTAACTATGATCTCATTCCACATTTTATTGTGTGTCATGTAATGTGGGTAACCAGTCTTGATCTTGACTCAGTCTCACCCTCCCTCTGTCTTGGTCTCAACTTTGATGGTCTTGACTATAACACTATCTCACGGGCTCTCCTGCGGTCTGCAGATCATCTGGTTCTTTTCAATTTGCAGACAAGTATTAGAAATGAAGCCCGTCCAGACTTTCCCCAGTCTCTGAAACAAACTCAGCAAATTAAATCACATTGACAATCAGACAAATAACTTCAGAGTTGCCAAATTATTCAATTTATAATCACCTTAAAAGAGGTGTAAAATCTTTCTGTGTTACACTTCGCTTTTGCAATAGAGACATTTAATTTATTTAGAAGTTTGCTTATTTTAATTGTTGTGTACTTCATTATTTAATTGCTGTGTGTATCAACGTACTGGCGAATGATCAAGTAAAATTGTAATAATGCAGTGTTTTTTGTCAAAATAGGAATACAGTGCTGAGAGGAGAACAGATGAGAGTAGAAGGAAAAGGGGGACTGGTGAAGCAAAGGAGAGAGGAGGTTAAGGTGAAAGTAAAAGAGCTGGAGAGGACAGAAGACAGGTGAAGGGACAGAGGTATCTGTGGGACTATCAAAGCTGATCAAAATCAAAGTCAGCATGAGGTTAAGTAAAGAAGTTCATGTCACAATTTTGGACAATTAAACCGGAACAATTTTCACAAATCAGACACATTCACTATTGAAAAATAAACTTTGCTGTTCTGATTTTATTTTGCACCCTCAGCAATCCCTCATTCCCTGTAATGAGAAGTCGTTGATACACACACACACACACACACACACACACACACAGTGTTAATTTGACTTGCCAGAAAGGAAATAGTGTGATTTGCTTGAGTAGGTCCCTGGACATGAATCTAAAGACAGTAGGGAGCGTGCAGAGCAATCAAGTGATAAAGCTTATTATCTGAGAGGAGCTATATTCTAAGACTTATTATCTACCAGGAGTTAAATGACTTTCAGGTCCTCAAAGGCCTGATGGCCTGGTTTGACTTGGCAGGAGGGAGAAAGAAGAGGTGGTTGGAGGAAGCGGGGCGACGGAGAGCATGCAGGAGGGCAGAAGAAGCAAGCAGGTGACTGAGATGGACGGAGGACGACAAGAGAGAAGAGAGAAAATCAGACATGAGGAGAGGGGGAGCAGTGGTAAAAAAGAGAAAAGAGACAGATCAGGAGAACAGGAGAAGTTTGAAGAGAGGAGGGGGGAGGAGAAGGTGATTCACAGGCGTGGGCAGTGACCTATCTGTCTTTTTGCAACTCTTGTGAAGCCAATTTTCTGGTTAGGGTTGGGAAATATACTGCACTTCATAAAGCTGCAGAGAGCTGCATTGTGTCTTTGTTGAGACAGTTCAGATAGTTTACTACTATAGATACTGTAGATGGTTTATTGCCTTGGATACCACAAGTGTTGGCATAGCAACAATAGATTTTTACTGTGTGCCCACTGGGAGCTAACAGAAAGGTTGGTGTGTATCTCTGCTGACTTAACAATAATAAAATATACTAGTATTACTATGACTAAAAATACTACCATTAGAATAACATCACTAAAGGTTTACCTGATGACAAAAGAAAAGCAAAAAAAGAGCATTATTTATATGTACTTTTACAGAAAGTTGTCAAATTGTCTTAAGCTCAATGACTAGCAATAAAGCTTCTACAGTGAGGCTCTCCAAATTGATCTCACATGAAAAGGTGTTACTTTGAGATGAGGTCCAGCTGAAACAATGCCTGACCAGGTCACCTTTCATTCAAAGTCATTGCAAGATCAAGGTTAGTTGGTCAGTTGCCCATGTCTGCAGTGTCACCAGAAGCCCATGACTGCAGTCCCATAGACCCCCTCGTGTACTGTACTGTACGCCCTGGATCACAACAATGTGACCCTCTGCCAGCACACAGAAACATCATCAGGCCCTTTTCGTTATTGCTGGTATTGAGGAAAAGAATTTCAGTCTAGCAACTGTTAAGTGTATTTCAACTCACCAGTTTATTTCCATCTTTCTTTAACAGTAGTATTGCATTGTGTTCCTACACTTCTTCATACTGAAAGCCCTTTAAAATTCTGTCCCATGAAAAAAATGTGTCAACACAAATTATGTGTGTATCTGTTGTTAGTGTTTGTACTGAGCAGCAGTTTAAACAGCAGTAGTAGCCTAGATGTTGTTCTTTGTATTTGCTTAAAATAGCTTTATAAATGAATGGATTTTAGAATTGGATTAAATTATAAATCCTAAAACAGGATACCACAGAAGATCATTCATGAGCATGGAGGAGATACCAGGAGATGGCCATTACACTAGTAGAGCTGGGCAGGGCTGTAGAACACTGCAAAAACTAAAATCTTGGTAAGATTAATTATCTTAATTGAAGGCAAAATATACTTGTTTCTTGTCTGACATTATATTTCTTCTTACCAGGCGGCTTTTATTAGAGAATTTCACTTATTTCAAGTTTTTTTTAGCTTAAGTAGCAAGTGAAATATTCTCATTCTGTTGGCAGATAATTTTGCTTATTTTAAGTAATTTTTCACCAATTTTAATGCTTTTTTCTTGTTTTTGAGAGCTCAGTTTTTGCAGTGAAGGGCATCAACCCAGCAGCAGGACCGATATCTGTTCCTTTGTGTGATGAGGAACAGGTGGAGCGCTGCCACAGCTCTACAAAATGACCTCCAGAGGGCTACTGGTGTGCATGTTTCTGACCAAACTGTCAAAAACAGACTCCATGAGGGTGGCACGAGAGCCACTGGAAAGAGGCAATGTCACATACTTCTGTGTACCAGTGATGTTTTCTCATTACCAGTCCAATGTTAATTAAATCTGACCAGTTATAAGTAAATACATAATAATTTGATAGTTTCATAATTAAGGTTATAGAGCAAGATGTAAGATTTGAAACTACGTTTCCAGGGCCATTAAGTGATACCCTACTTAACCACTGCTAACTGTCCAAATATGGAATTAACAAAGTGCTGTATTTAGCCCTCCAGTCAGCCCATTACTAGTAGATAGCTTCCAGCGTCAAGAGAGCTAATGAGCACACTGTGCACCAGTGTTAGCCCAGTCCCACTTTCTAGTTGTAAACCTTTAGATTTCAGTCCTGGTTGATTTAGTGACACCTGTGGATACAAGTAGGCCTTACAGCAAGTGTGATTTAATCACACAATCCCAGAGTTCTGGGGGCAGCAAACAAAGTATTGTTGTTTTAATAAAGAAGTCAGGCAGGGCCTTTTTCCATCAATATGTGAGCAGCCGCGATCTGCACTGCATGAGTCTGTAAACAGCAGGCCACCACGAAAGGAGTTGGTTACCTCACTGAGAAGTTGGAGGTGTGCAGCCTGTTGCCCACAGCTCTTCATCTAACACCTCACTGTGGCCTTTACTCTCTGCAATATTTCAAGCTGATCTGCTGTCAAAAAATTACCGTTGTCTTGTTTTGTAGAACCATTTTTGATGAACAATAGCAGTCAATGCAAATCTCAATGACAAACATATTCCATTTCCTGTGGCTACTTCATAAGTCAACTGGTGTTTTGCCAGTTAAATATGAAGCTGCTTTTTCTGGGAATGTTGCCACCCACACCCAGTTCATGATACATTACATAACATTGAAAATATAAGGGCTTTTATCAGCAGGCCACAGGCTCAACCACCATTGTGTTACCTCTTTCAGCGACAGACTTAAATGACTTAACAGTCATTTATTTAAATGAAAATCTTCAAGATTATTAATGTTGTATAAACATACAATATTGACAGAGCTAATACAAACTATGGGCTGTAGAGTCCAGAGTCAAATGTTATTCTATGTAAATTTACTCAACACTCCTCTGACTTAAAGGTGCTTAAGCATTATTACTCACCAAGTGCAGCAAATCAGCTACAGTCAAATATTGTTCATATTTTGTTTATTCATTATGACTGACAGAAGACTTTAATATATCTTTAAATAAGGCAAGACACAAAACTACGGCAAATTGCCTTGGTTGGTTAAGATTATTCTTTATTATGAAGTGCCACAAAATGCTTTGTGTTCATTGTGCTTACATTGTCTGAGTTCTGGCTCAAAAAAACCCAGGAGATCCTCTCTCTGCAGCAGAGAGCCAGACCTCCTGAGATAAGGTGTGTCAGATATCACTATACAGCAGTAAAAATGTCTCAATCCAAAGGATTCTTTACAAACCCTCTTGCAATAAATGATTATTTAGGTTACCACCATTCTTTAACTTGGAAATACAAAAAAAGAAGAGAGGTCAAGCTAGTACAAGGTTTTTAATTCTTCTCTACCTGAATTCTAGTTAGTTTCATTGTGCTACTTTCTTTTAAGGTGGAGATGACTAGAATGGAAGTGCTTAGAAAGAACAGACCTGGAGCTCACCCAGAGACAGACACAGATGCACACGCTAAGCTTTTCGGCCTCAAAACCACTAAACAGCCACACCACAACAACTTTAGCCAAATAACCTTAAGACCTTTAAAATGCAGTGCAAAGTTGCAAAGAGTTTCAATCCACAATGTTACAATTTGTGGGTCTTAAACAACAACTGCAGACATCGCAGCCAGAATCCTTTCTACTCACAAGTTGTTACCCGTCACACTGTGATCAGTTGCTACAGTAGAAATTGTGTTTTCGTTCCCATTCAGATGGAAATCTGAAGTAAGATATCAGAGTGGGTGGTTAAAATAATAGCATATTCTTTATTGGACCGATGTCTCTGATCTGTATTAAGAAATATGAATTTAATACTTTTGTTTTCTTTGCATGTATTGTCTCTTTTCTGTACTTGTGCTTTTTTTGTGTTTGTGTACTCCTTGTGTTTAAGCACCTAATTTAATGTCTGTACATACATTTTATATATGGTTGCTGTGAGTATTTTGACCAAGACTTAAAAAACACAGAAGGCAAAGACAAAAATGTAAGCCCTAACAAGTTGGAGCTCTATGACTAATCGTCTGATACAATTCAGATAATTGCAGCTCAGATCTAGTTCACACATCAAGGAGAGAGATAAGACCTGTAATTTGCTGACTCACATACTGATTGCTCCACTCACAACAACAAAAAATGGCTCTTTCTTATTGACTTGTGAGCTACATTTTTCCAAAAAAACCTTCTTTGTAAAAGACTTAAAGATTGTATTGTCTCCTGCAATAGAAGACTATTATTACAAAATGTTGACTTTTTGACTTCAGATCATTTTTAGATCTAACCACCTTTGACAGCCTTTGATGTCAAACATGTCCTATAACTTTATCTCTGAGATGTATATGAAATTAGATAATGGGTCCATGTATCAATGGAGACTCCTTTTGTCCCTATGACCTTTAAATGGTGTTGTAAATCAGTCAACCCAATCTCTAATAGAGTCATCTCATGCCTGAAGAAGCACTGCAATTATCAAAACTTCCTTTGTCAGAGATTCACATCTGAATACTAAACACATTTCTTTTCAGTTGTTGAACGTGTGCTCACATGTGTGGACATGCACCCATGCACTTGTGCATGTATTTCTATGCAATGTTACAAGTAATACATATGGCATATTATAAACAAGCACTTTGCTTTTTGTGCAGATATGTGTGTTCTCAGTCTGTCTCTCAGGAAGCTCCATGAATCTGTAGAAAAGGTTTCTGAGCTGCAGAGAACTGGGTTCAGCAACACTGGTATTGGCCACCTAGCTCAAAGGTTAAACTGTCTACGGGTTGGGGTTGATTAGAGATAGCCTGTCTGTAGGTATATCACTCATAGAGATAGCCCATGGTTGGCCCAGTAGGGTTAAATGGGGCCTACTGCAGAATAATCAGGACTCGGTCTAATGTATCTACTGGACTGTAACAGTTAAGCCGCAGTCAGAGCATCCAGCTAAAGTGCATGCTTTTTCTGTTTTTCAAGAATACACGCTTTATGGTTTGGAAGTGCACTGGAGGGGTAGTTGAATAATGCATTGAATTTAAAGTTGACCTGGGTCCAATTTCAACAATGCACCAAACTTTGACTTGGTTTTCTATTGAAAGTTGAGAGCTGACAAATACCATGTAAGCGAACTATCATGTTGGCACATCACATTGCAAACCTGTCCAATCTGATTGCTGTATTGACCTTATTTTATTGTTTATTTGTATCAGGACAGAGTTAAGATAGGCCTGTTATCGTTTTTAAAAGGTCTGTAAAAGCCTGCTCTTACATTATTTGGCTGCATGACTCAGGGAATATGTTTTCAACACATTCAAGTGCCATTTTAACATCCCAGAACTTTAATAAAACATTGAACTCTCATGAATGGCTAATGATCCAATGTTAGATCCAACATTAGGCCTCTTCTGGTTATTGTTAGCAAGGTTATTTTGTGTGAGTTAGCATAGCACAGGTCTGTTAGGGTTATAGTATCCTACAATAGGCCTCACACCCAGCAGGCAGCTGATCCCAGCCTCTCTAGCCTACATCCTACATTAGTTCTACTCACTAAGAGGCAGGCAGTGCATAACAAGAGAGGAAAGACAGGACTTTTATTTTTGTTACTCTAACACTACATTGGCATGTTCCCTGATGTCTGTAATATTAGTATTTTTCTGTTTATGACTATAGGTGAAGTAAAACATACCTGATTTTTAAACTGCTATACAGTAGTAGGTAATACTTCATAACTTCATCATAAAATACCATGCATTAGGTGATTATTGCTTTTAAAGAGTCTACGGAGGCTCCAAGAGAAAAATATTGCCCTCAGGTGCTATCTATAGGATTTTGGCAAAATCATAAGCTTTTTATGATGTTGGCATAGATTTCATAACTTTTTTGCATGCAATAACGTTAATACGAAAAAAGGTAACAACATAATAAAAAATCATACTCAAAAAAGTGACATATGCTTTGGCCTGTAGTGATAGAAAGAGGTTGGCAAATATCCTACATACATATACAGAAATTAAAGTGCAACGAATAAGTTAACTGTAACACTTCATTGTTATCAAATCAAGTATAAACAAACATCAAATAAAAAAGGGAAAATGCTGAAATAAATAAACAAATAAATAAATAAATAGTATTTTTACCTCAGTTGTGGAGGGAATATGGTCACTTGGTGCAGTAAAACATTATTATTATCATTATTATTACTGTTATTATTACTATTATTCCCCCAAAAATCAAAATGAGAAGGAAAAACTCTTTCACTGCGTTTCAGTGCAGGGAGGAACCCAGTAGCTATAGGCTTAATATTGTCTTTGTCATCATCCTCATCACCATCAGTGTCCAAAAATATATGATGCCATACTGTATCTAGATGCCAGAAGGAAGCTGTGTTAGTATTATTGTCTCTATCCAGAACTGACAGAGAAACAGGAGGTGAACAATTTTTGAGGAAGTGCATGCGTAGATCAGTTAAATCCTTAAGCAAATCTCAAGGAGAAAAAATTGTGCTATCTTCATCATCATGAATAGGCTCCAAGGAAAAGCAAAGGTGGGGGAAGTGAGAGGGGGGAGGAGGGAAAGCAAGGTCATATTCTGACCAAAAATAGATTGTTTGTGTCTGCAGTTCAGTCTGTAAGGATAATGGTAATTTATGTCTGCAGATTTGTCTGTTGTTTTATCTCTGCAAGGGGTCATGCATCTAGTGGGCCTAGAGGAGAGAAGGGGCCTTTGAAGCAGGCAGACTCGTAGTGCTTGTTCAGGTAACTCTTGAGCGCGAAGGTCTTGTTGCAGCGTTTACACTTGAAGTGTTTGAAGGCCGAGTGGGTCTGCATGTGAGCACGCAGGTTCGAGCGGTCTGCGAAGGCCTTCCCGCAGTGGGCGCATCCAAATGGCTTCTCGCCTGTGTGAGAGCGCATGTGGCCCTGCAAAAGCCATGGTCGACTGAACGCTTTCCCACACACATCACACTTGTGCTTGAGGTCGTGAGTGAGCAGGTGCATGGCCATGGCAGGCATGGACACGTACACCTTCCCGCATGTTGGACATTTCTTTGCCAGCTTGCTGTCCAGCGACCGATGTGTCTGTTTGTGCCGGCTGAGGTTGGAAGACGTGGCATAGGTTTTGCCGCACTCGTTGCAGGTGTGCCTCTGGATGGTCCTGGGGCTGCTGATAGCTTTCCTCCTTGAGCGGCCGTCGGTGATGAAGAAGGCATCGACTGTGTAACCCTCACTCACTGCTGCATCTCCATTGATGTAACCGTCAGTGATTTCTGAGCCAGGACTGTCAGGGGACTCAGAGTCAGGAGCCCCGTAGTCGCTGTGGATACCATCGTAGAGCGGGTCAGGGGATGGCACCTTGATCCCACTGTCACTCTCACCATCATACACAACAGGGCTGATGTAGTCACTGATGTAACCAGCTAACATGGGAAAAAGAAAACAGTGTTAGGTTTTAGGAGACTGAGGTGGAAGTTATATGGAAACGGATTTATACTAAGAACTGGCATTGGAATCAAAAATATGTACAGATTTAGACTTATGTATTTGTCTGTGATGTAGATAGGTAGTAAAATAAACAAATTTGCTTGGCCCCTCGCTACAGGCAAAAGCACAATTTTTCCATGGGCAGGTCAATTTTTGACATACTTTACTAATCAACTAGGGGAGTTGTCTGTGAAGATTTTCACCTAGGTTATAGTGTCCAAGGAAGGTTAACCTGACTTAGTTGAAGATACTTGAAGGCATTTTGCTTCTCATCCAAGAGGCTTTTTCAGTTCTATGATTGGCAGGGAGTCTCAGCTGTTAAACCTCTGTGGGGTCGTTATCAAGGTGATGGATACCGTTTGCTTTGTTAGCGCTCCTGGCGGTTATAACAGCAGTCGTTACGGTCGTTAAAGTCACCTGAGGCCAAGTCTGAATGGCAGTCGTTGGCATTGTCACAAGGCGAGTGTTTGTTCAATCTCTTGGGGAGGGATGAAAGACCCCATCCCCTGTTGAGAGATGATTTCTTTATTCTGGTTTAAATTGCTACTTTCACTCCTCTTTCAAAACATCTGTCCTTCCTGTCAAGAATATGAACATTGGTTCGAAATTGTCCCTTTATCCTTCAAATGTATGTAAACTGTTGAGTCTTGACCTAAGGAGCTCTTTTGTGTTGAACCATTTGTTTGTGTAGGTTCTTTAGTTTCCATTGATATACAGATCTTTGCATTCCTTACTGCATTGGGCAGCATGCACTAAACTAGCGTACACTAGATTGTGCACTGGACAGTATCCACCACCTTGATAACAACCCCACAGAGATTTAATAGCTGAGACTCCCTGCCAGTCAGAACTGAAGAAGTCTTTTAGATGAGAGGCATAACAATCTTCAAGTAACTTCAACCAAGTCCAGTTGCCCTTCATTTGAACCTTCTTTGAATTATTAGGGGAGTTTCATGGTGATCTATTAGTTAAAATATTTACCCTATTCATCTGTAGTGTCTGACCGTGGCACAGATGGTCATAGGTGCAACATTGATCCCATATCACAGCAGACTCACGGTTCATATAACAGTAGAAAATGTGATAAACATTTGCTATTGCACATGTCTGTCTAACAGGGAGACAACAGGGAAAAATTTGGATTAACGCCATTAGACTGCTGTAGCCAGCTGGACAAGAAGAACAGAGTGAAATCAGATAGTCATCTTCTCTCCTCAAGCTTATCTTTCTTCACAGAGACAGTAATGCAGAGATTCAGTATACTGACCAGTATTACACAGACTGAATTGCTTCAATTAAATGTGTGTTTTCAGTTATGTCGACAACTGTATTACATCATTAGTGTTATACAACTCATCTTAAATAGCTGTATGGTGTCTTTTCTGCTTCTGCATCCCACTTGACTGCATTTGCTATGATACAAAACATTGAGAGGATGAGTTCATTCAACAGCTGGCTCATTCAATCGGTAACTTGTTTCTGACATGTTTCTGTATGTTGTATGTGGAAACACCATTAAGCAGTTCACTATGGACATAAGCGCTGACATGACAGGTGGATCATTATGTGTTGAGAAACCAGGTGCTTTTTTAAATTAAACTGAAAGACAAAAAAAACAAAGATGGCTATACAATGGGTGAAACTAAATGTTCCAGTGAAATCTGGTCCTAGGTCAGCAATTTTACATGTGGTATTTAAGAGACTTCTACTGACAAAAAATTTAATAAGCTGCCACCTGTCAGGTGTGAAAGGGCACAGAATGCAGTGATAGTCATAGTCCTTCAGCATATATCTGCCCTATATAAGACTGTAGCAACTATGGCCAAGTGCCATCCCCTGTATTTACTATGCATAAGTTATAACTCACCATCAGTAAAGCAACAGCAAGTGTGAGTGCTTTTAACATATGTGAAAGTCGCATATTGTAACACAGAACATCTGACTGTCTCTCTCCTCTCACACCTGTGGCAAGTAGTGAAGTGTGGGGGGAAAAGCCTCTAGTTATTAGTGTAGAGATAATTCAGCAATGTAATTCCTTTCAGTCTCATAGGTGGCAGTTAAAAGACTTCCTCTGTGGATAATAAATGCACACAGGCTGACCATGAACTTGAGAAAGCTGATTTAGGGAGTGAAAATGAGCATCAGCACCACGGACAGATACAGTGTGGCGCAGGTTGCTGGCACAGTGACAGCAAGGCTGCCGTACAGGCTCACTCTGTGAAGACTTGCACTTTTAGGCAAAATACAGTGAATGAAACTCAAGCAGTATGGATATGCAAGAGTAGGTTGGATGATGCTAGTATGGATGTTTTTCAAGGGCTTCATAGATATGTGTCTGACTAGAAATGCTTTTTTACATATTGTACATAAACACATACTTATTCACATATTTACAAGCACACACATTATAAAATACCTTCAGACTTGGTTCACTGACAGTCACGCCAAACACAAGTGTGTGGATCTACAAGTTGTACATGTTGTGTGTGGAAGTACATGTTGTTTTCTGCTTATTTGCTGTTTGTTGTGTTTACACAGAGACAAAGATGCGACTGATCATACAACATATTTTGTTCTGTTTAGTTTAAATGGCCTAAATGCAGACTAAACTGGCCCTGAACACAGGAATCCAAAAAGACAACCTGTGACAGTGCACATACATAATAGGCTTATATTCTAACCTTTTTTCATTATTAATCATATACACCTACCCTATACCAGTCCATCCTTTAACTTGTTAAGAACTTACATCTACACTGAGCCAACCAAAAAAACAGCATACTGTCCAGAGATACACAAACAAAATGCAAAAAGAAAAGTAAGGGATTAGTCGCTTTTTAAATATAATTTCTGGATAGTTTTTCTCAAAATATCAAATCAAGTTTATTGCCACATTCACAATCATGTACCTCTAGTGAAATTTGCTTCACTTCCATTCAGAAATGCCCTGCCCCAGCCAGGATACAAACCCAAAACCTGTGCCTCACTGGGGGAAAAAAAACAGTAATTTACTTTTTCTTCTTTAAGAAATTCATGTTGTTATCATTAATCTGCTGCCTCAGAGGGTTTTTGAGTAAGATGCAGGAGCAGTAAGCTCTATGGTAGGCTATGTGACACCACATATCTGTCTACGTGATAACAGCTATGAGCGTCCCATCTGACACAGTCCCCATCACATGCAACACACGGAACACGGGAGGGATATAAATTATTCCAAAAGCCGATTCGTTCGAGCAGAGAGTTGTTCCCGTTGTGGTCAGAGCATGTGCTGAAGAGTATGTAGAAGCTGCATTAAGCTGTTGCCATCAGATGTTAGGGATGGAGACAAAAGGTGGCTGGGACAGGCAGCGGTGCACGGTGCAGCTGAGGCGGCAGATCGCGTGTCAAGCCGAGCAGGGGGCTTGTTAACCTCGACATTATAAATACACCACTGACAGTGTTTGTGCTTTATGAGCGGATAAATGCAGGCAAGACCGCGCACGGAATACACATGTTGATGTGCAACATCGTGCCAGTGACATTGGGGTGGTAGCAATGCAGTGGCTTTATCTACATGGCAAAGGTGTGTGTGTGTGTGTGTGTGTGTGTGTGTGTGTGTGTGTGTGTGTGTGTGTGTGTGTGTGTGTGTGTGTGTG